>CANYBF010588210.1:0-23491 GCA_948192965.1 Dalechampia spathulata | reverse complement strand
TATGCCATGAAAGAGTATGCTAACAAACTTAAACCTAATCGCGTGTTTAGGAACTTTCATTGAGATTAAATAAGTGAACATAATAAAATAGAACATTAATAAATTTGAAATCCCGAACCCAAACTCTGAAGAAATTCAGGCCGCTTTCCAACACAGGAAGGCCCGGATTTTATTTCCCAGTTTTTCTAGTCATTCAATTGAATTGACAAAACAAACTGGGTGGCGACTCCACTTAATAACCTCGACGCGATCTTTCTAGGTTAAAGAATAAACTATGGAATTGCGCCATTGAGAGCAAGCACCACGGCATCTCACGTCGAACAGTGTGCAGCGCTCCCGTGTCCGGGGGGCGCTACTCTTACATATAGCTTGGCTTCTAATGTAGAAACTATGGTGGGCTCTAGCTCTAGCTCAAGGCCATCGGTGGTAAGATCGGTAACATTACCAAAGATTTGAAAAAATCATTAGGGTTAATGGTGGAAGAAGTTACAGTGACCTTCTTTGATACTATCAAGGCTTATAAGTCATAGACATCACCAAAAATAGTAAATTTTTAGTTATAGAAATCATCTGAGCTAAGCAACTTAGGAGCAAATTATATTGGCTCTCACCCTAGATAAAGGCAACCATTTTGTAGTTCTATGGCTTGTCTAAAGTGTAAGGATTAAACCCTATGCAGTATCTCTCCTCTTACATAGTTGTAAGGATGTTGAACTCCACTAGACCTTGCTAGTAATAGTCTAGACCTTTGCTAGATACAAAGTTCATGTTGAGCATCATCTTTTCCAGGGTGGGGCTTGGTTGGTATAAACATAACTCAGGTTATTCAATGGTGGTAATCTGAAAACTGGTCATAGGTGGGACATCTTCTTTAATGCAAGCTAAGGTAGCCTCATCATTAGCAGCAATAATAACTACAACCTCCTTTTATGGAAACTTGATCTTCTAGAAGAAGGTGGATGGCACACCTCCTAGTGGATGGAACCAAAGCTAGCCCAAAAGTGAAGCAAAGGATACTAGGATATCAAAAATAGTAAACTCCACCACTGATTTGATCAGCTTGACAATGATGGTCCTAGTGAAGGTGTTAGTAACCTCTCTCTTAGACTCATCATATGCCTTAATGATAGTCTTAGATGGCTTCAAGTCTGAGGGTTGGATACCAAGCTTAGGCAACACCTTGATAGCATAGACATTAATGTCAAAGTTATCATCCACCATCACGTAAGGAGTGGAGAAGTACCTTGATGAAGAGTGCCTTATTATGATGAATATTTTCGACCGGTCAATCTATATTAAAGAATGCAATCATGTTCGAACCAACTGAGAAATCCTCATACTAGAAAGTGCCTTGACGACAGCCCATCGATGATGCTATGAGGATAATACTAAATCCCAAATACTAGTATTAGCCTATGTCTTCTTCAACCACTTAACCATAACATTATCGAGCTAAGCAATCTTTTTACTCTTATCATCATGTTGCGATGTTGGTGAACTACTCAGTCCAACCTCATCTATAGTGGGTCTAGCCTTTATTAGCATTTTCAAAGCATCTAACTTCTTCCCCATATTAAGAGGAGTGAACATCTTATTGGTTTATGAAAACATGTTTAGCAGTAGAAGATGTAATTTAAAATTTCTAGATATGTGATTTCATTGGATCTAGCAATTCTATACATAGAAAACATCAAATGTACAGAAGATTATGAAGAAGAGATTGAAAACTTACTTATAAGCTGATCTCTTTCTTTCTTGTCCTTCTAAAAAGTTATAGCAAACTTTTCAATCCCCAAGGATATAGGATCTCCAAACTATCCACACAAGTAAAGAGAATCATTAGTAATCTAAATTACTAGTTTTGTTTAGAGACTAGTAAAATAAAATGGGAAAGGGAATGGATGGAGAATAATAATTGAATTCAGTTTTCTTCTTGATGTTCAATCAAAACCGAATTATTTTTCCTTATTCTTGTGCTTCAAAATTCTTGGAAATAGAAGGAGAAAAGAGGCAGCCAAAATATGCTTCTACCACTCTATTTTTTCTCACCAAAACATAATGATATAACCCTAATTAGGTTTAGGTTATAATAAGTCAAGTCATTTGCAGGTCATATGCTTCTGACATGTGATTTGCATGTGACTGACTTAAATCTCTTATAGAAGTACATGGCAATCATGTGCACTTCCATTTAATTCATCGTACATGAATAAGTTATGTGATAATCATATTTTGACCATTAAGTTAATTAATTCTGTCAAAAACCCGTATATACCATGCATGTAGAACATGTCATCTTAAATCACTTGTATCTTGAGTTCTACTCATCAAATTCCAATGATCTTGGTATCAAATCAAAGTTCTTTTCATTCTCTTTATAATGAACATGAAAATCCAACTTATCTCATAACCATAAAAATATTATTTCACCAATATCCATTCATGATTATCATTCCCTTACTTTTAGTGTACGACCTTTTGGGTTCTTGGCATGTTGGTAACATATGAATCCATTATTAACTTCATTTAATAACATCATATGCAAATCATGAGTGGTGTCTAGTCACACATCATGACTACCCAAATGTCAATAGTCATTAGTTTGACTATAACCCTTCCATATCAAATTCCATGCAATAAACTCCTTTCACCATCCATTATCTCATTCAGATTTGAGTATGGATTAATGTCAACTCAATGTATAATCAAGTATGTTAGACCATGCCCTAAATTTGATGTTTCATGTACCATAATCTTTATTCCTAAAATGCCCTTATGAAACTCATTCATCAATAGGCATTCTACTCTGCCTAGAGATTCTTAACTAAAGAATATTACATGAATCAATGAGATAAAACCCATGCATTTAATTTGGGATGGTGAATCCTTTATTGATAAACAAATATCTTTAACTATTCACATTATATCCATACTCAAAGTTATGAACGCCTCTTCTGGAGGAATAAAACATAGGAGTCAAAACATAGTGATCCATAATTAAGATAACCTTGTTATCTCAAGTCTTAAGGATACTTGCACTACTGATATAAGTGAGATATATTTCATAGACATAAATTAATTATCCATATGAAATCTCACTGGTAAGGCCTCCAATGAGTTAGTCCTCTACTGCTTATCCACATGTTCATTTTAGACAACTCTTGTCAAGATGAATAAGAATCATCCTTAAAGGAAGTATAACATGTGCTACTCTTAATTGCATTAATAATATTCATTCTTTTTAATACATTGATCAGGGATAATTTAGATATTGAACATTTGCATACAATAAGAATCTCATATCATAAACTCTTTATAGATTCCTTTGTACTGTTCCAATATCTTGGAATTCATTAATTAGTTAATAACCTTTCAAGTAAATTAAATAATGAATAATTCCTTTTATTGATAAATCAGTCAATTACAATAAAACATGATGCTCTAGAGCAGACACTAACAAACTCCCACTTACGTTAGAGCCAATCATACATAAACTTTAATCCCATAGAAGTTACATGCCTATCATGCTTGCTCTGTGTCAATACCTTAGTGAGAGTTTGCCACATTTTGCTCTATGGGAACTCTGTTAACCTTTACTTCTCCTCAACTAATTATCTCCCTGATCAAATGGTATCTCATAAGTACATATTTACTCTTCTGGTGAGACCTAGGCTCCTTTGCTTAGGCTATCGCTCCATTGTTATCATAAAATAAAGGAATAGCTTCTGCACTACAGGGAACCACACCAAGTTCATGAATGAACCTTCATTATCCACATAGCCTCCTTTGTTGTGTCTGATATAGCTATGTACTCTGCCTCCATTGTAGAATCTACTGTGGTCTCCTATTTAGAACTCTTCTAAAAAACTGCACCACCATTCATCACGAATACATAACCTGATTAAGATTTGTGATCATCTTTATCAGATTGGAAACTGGCATCTATGTATCTAATTAATTAAAAATCCCCTTCTCCATATACTAAGAACATATCCTTAGTCCTTCTCAAGTACTTAAGGATATTCTTCACAGCCGACCAGTGTTCCTCTCCATAATTAGATTAGAACCTGCTTGTGACACTTAAGGAGAATGCCACATCTGGTCTTGTACATAACATACCATACAGGATGGATCCAATTGCTAATGTATATGGAATCCTAATCATGCAATCTTTCTCATCTTGTGTCTTAGGACACCATGCTTTAGAGGATAATTCCCATGTACCATGGGTATATTACCCTTCTTTGAAAGATCCATGCTAAACCTTTTTAGCACATTCTCTATATAAGTAGACTATGAAAGACCAATAAGCCTTCTTAATCTATCTCTATAGATCCTTATACCTAAAATATAAGAAGCTTCTCCAAAGTCTTTCATGGAGAATTTTTTGGATAACCAAACTTTAACACTCTACATAAATGAGACATCATTTCCAATGAGTAATATGTCATCTACATATAACACAAGAAAAGCAATTGCAGTCCCACTAGTGTTCTTGTAAACACATGATTCATCAATGTTTTGATGAAGCTAAATTCTTTAACCGCTTCATCAAAATGTATATTCCAGCTCTTAGATGCTTGCTTCAATCCATGAATGGATCTTTGAAGTTTGCATACCTTGTTGCTATCATTGGATATGAAACCATCAGGTTGTGTCATATACACTTCCTCAAGCAAATTTCCATTAAGGAAAGCTATTTTCACATCCATTTACCATATTTCATAATCAAAATGAGCAGCAATAGCAAGCAAGATTCTTTTGGATTTAAGCATAGCTACTAGTGAGAAAGTTTTATCATAATCAATTCCTTATTTCTAATGATAACCCTTTACCACCAAGCGAGGTTTATAGGTAACCACATTACCATCCATATCTGTCTTCTTTTTAAAGACCCACTTGCACCTAATGGATTTTATCCCCTCAGGTGGATCAACCAAAGTCCATACTTGGTTCTCTGACATGGAATCCATTTTGGACTTCATGGCCTTTAACCATAAGTCACATTCTAAACTTTTCAAAACTTCATCATAGTCTATGGGCTCATCATTCTCAACTAATAAGACTTCCTTATTCTTATGAACAAGGAATCCATACATCTCTGGCATAGTTCTTCTTCTAGTTTAGCATCTGGGAGCTTATGTTTCCATAGGTACTGACTCTACATTAGTAGGATCAATCGGTTGATCTGCTTCATCTTGTGGTGATTGAACTTCATCAAGATTAATCTTACTCCCACTGTCTCCTTTTAAAATAAAGCTTTTCTCTATGAAAATATCATGCTTTAAAATAATCACTTTTTATTCCAAAGGAAGATAGAAGTAATATCCTATAGTTTCTCTAGGTATCCCACAAAATAACATTTGTGAGACTTTGCCTCAAGCTTGTCTGACATTGTCCTTTAACATAAGAAGGACAACCCCATATTTTCAAATAAGATTAGATGGGTTTCTTGTTATACCACATTTTATATGGTATAACTTCAACCAATTTTGATGGTACTCTGTTCAAAATATGAGCAGCAGTCTCCAGTGCATAACCCCAAAATGATTTGGGTAATTCTACAAGGCTGATCATGGATCAAACCATATCTAATAAAGTTTGATTCCTCCTTTCAGATACACTATTATATTGAGATGTATAAGGAGGTTTCCATTGAGATAACATCTCATTACCTCTAAGATGTTCAAAAACCTCTTAGCTTAGGCATTCACCACCTCAGTCGGAATGAAGTGTTTTAATAGTCTTGCCAAGTTGTTTCTCTACTTCATTTCTAAATTCTTTGAACTTCTTAAAAGCTTCAGATTTATGCTACATTAAGTACAAACATCCATATCAAGAATAGTCATCTATGAATGTAATGAAGTAGCTATATCCACCTCTAGAATGTATGGACATAGGACCACAAACATCTAAATGTATGAGTTCTAGTACCTCTTTAGCTCTTTCACCTTTTCCTTTAAAAGATGATTTTATCATCTTACCTAATAAACAAGATTCATATATTTCATAAGATTCAAAGTTAAATGACCCCAAGTTGCCTAGTTTGTACAACTTAGACATGCGAGTGTTGTTTATATACCGTAGATGATGGTGCTATAGAAAAAGTGGACTAAAAGTATCAACTTTGATTCTCTTAGTTTGAACATTACAAATAAAGTCTGTATAATTCAGTATATAAATTCCATTCTCAACATTTACAGAACAGTAAAACATATCATCTTTAAACATTAAACAACCATTATTATTAATGGAAAAATTAAATCCTTGTTTAACAAGACAATATACTAAAATAAGGTTCTTATTTAAACTTGGAACAAAATAACAATTATTGAGTTCTAGTTTTAAACCAAAAGCTAAGTGCAAAATATAGGTACTTACTTCTAATGCAGCAACTCATGCTCCATTCACAACCCTGATATCTGCATCATTCCTACTTAGCCTCCTCCTGCTGACCAGCCCCTGCAAATCATAACAAATGTGAGATGCACAGCCAGTATCTAATACCCAACTCTTGTTATTAGAAATAGTATTAGAGTTAACCTCAATCACAAATATACCTGAAGAAGAAGCACGATTCTTCTTTACCAGCTCCAAGTTCTCTTTGTTGTTTCTCTTCCAATGCTCATCCTTATTACAATGGAAGTAAATACCCTTGGGACATTTCTTTGTAGCTTTCTTACCTACACGTCCTTTGCTCTTTAGGGTTGGCTTCTTATCCTTGTTCTTAGTTGTGCCCTTCTTTTTGGCAAGCCTTGAAGAACTAACTAGTGCTACTTTAGCACTCTTTTTATTAGCTTCCTAAGCATATTTCAACAAATTGATAAGTTCAGGGATGGTAGTTTCTCCCTTATTCATTTGATAATCAAGCACAAACTATACATAACTATTAGGAAGTGATTGCATAATAAGATTAATAGTTAACTCTAATTTCAGTCCAAAACTAAGACTCTCCAGCCTCTGTATGTAGCCATGCATCTTAATGCCATGAAGGACTGCTGATGACCCCTCTGCCATCTTACACCTAAAGAGTGCCTTTGAGAGCTTAAATATCTTAGTCCTTGCTTTTTCCTAAAAAAGCATTATGAGATAAGTATCCATAGTATGAGAGTTCATAGTCTTACATTGATTCTAGAGATTATTCTCTATAACTTTCAATATGATGCTACTGGTCATCTCATCCTCTTACTTAAACTTATTGTAAGCATCTCTAACTTCTTCAGAGGAGTTTGCTACAGGCATATGTGGATAAGCCTGATCCAGTACATGGGCTATCTATTCACCTTTCAAAACTATTTTAATTTGGTGAATCCAATCTATGTAGTTAGGTCCATTTAGTTTATGTTCGAGAATTCTGTGGAGATCAACTTTTCTTGACATTTTTAGAAAAATCTAGAGAAAAAGAAGAAAAAGTGTGTCATTAAAAACATCATGTATTTTAAAAACATAATAAGGTCTTTTATTAGTTTTTATCTCCCATTGTTTTATTACAAACTAATAGCCTTCAACTATTAATCTGGGAAGGTTGCACTTTGCTTTCCATAGTGGGCCAGTATCTAATGACCATTAAGCCCAATCTTAAGTATTCTCAATAAACTGAAACTTAATGTCAATAGGTAGACATCTCTCATGTCAATCATATCTCTATATGACTACTGAATCATTAGGTTATCAACTTCTCTTGATACTTGTGTTATCTCAATAATTCAATTTCGTAAATTGGCCTATAAAATATTTTACCTTGGGTATGCCCAATAAACATTTTATTTAAATTCGACCCATTTTTTAAAACTTGGATATACCCCATGTTAAACAGGCTTGAGTATGCCCAATAACCTGAATGATAAGAAGCTCTCCACCCTTATCTTAGAAAACAAAAGGCCTTAGATCTATATTCCTTTGAGGGATTTATTTCTTTTTATATCATTAAAAACATTTAAGGCAGGTATATGTAATTGGTGCACTATGCATGGTACTGGCTCATGCATGGTACTGGCTCATGCATGTTATGGCATGCACATGCAACTCATACATACATCATTATAATAATTTAAAATATGATGATTATGGACTTCTAAGTCTAAGGTCAAACCTAGGTTATGCATGATTTTACAAACCCTAAAATTTGAAATAATACTATTCTATTACAAATTTTACCTTGGAGTTCTAGTTTTGGTCACACCTTTGTTCTTTTGCTCTTTTTGTCTCCTTTTGTATATTTTACACCCTATGTAATCTAATTACAAATTTCAATAGTGGAAACCCCAAGTTACATTTTGGGGGAGTAGATGAGAAGAGAATTATAAAAAGATTTTAAGGAAAGGCGGGACTTGCAGGCCCTATTTACCAAAAATTATAAAGTGATGCATATGCTCAATCATATTGGGCTAAGTCCATAATCACCATCATGCCAATCATTCATCCATACATTCAAAATAAATAATCTTCTCATAATGTTATTTTGGTTTTTCTATTTTAAAATTCAAATAAATTTTGCCTTTTAAAATGGTTATTAGGCTTGCATTTGAAAACATATGGTTTACATGTTTTGAATTATATTTGAATAAATTATTTATTAAATTAAATAATCATCTAATAGTAATATATTAATTATTTAATCACACTTTAAATATTAATATATCACTTATAAATCAAAACAAAATTCAAAACCAATAAGAATCCTTATCATGCTCAAATTGCTTCTTTTAAGAGTTTTAATTTAAATAAAATACTTATTAATCTCTAAAATTAATGAAATTTCATTTTTAAAACCTTTAATTTGTCTTGAACATTAAAATACATGAATTAATGAAAAACATGAGCAATTAGTTTTAAAAAAACTGAATATACCATAAAAGGATTTCTTATGCCCATATGAACATGGTTTCCATTAAATCACATCCAAATCAAATCAAAATTCATTTAAAATGATTCATTATCAATTTAACATATTAACTAATTGATTTATTACATGTTTAATAATTAAACATGCAATAAACAAGCAAGAACATTAAGAACATCATAAAAAATCCGTTCAACCTTTCATTAAGAGCATGCGCAACATATGAATTTTTATCTTATAAAATTTCCACATATGTATACAATTTTTTTTATATAAACCAATTAAATTTAAAAAATAATAATTGGCTAAAATTTCAAATCCAAATTCAAACACTAACCCCTTTGAAATTGAAAAAGCTTCAAGCCATAATAAGTGAAAAATAAACCAAAATCTCATATGTTCTATGTATATATATCAAACCAAACTAGTCTTTGATACCACTGGTGGTATATTAAAACATGTTTAGTAGTGGAAGATGTTATTTAAAATTTTTAAACATGTGATTTCATTAGATCTAAATATGTTAGAAAACATCAAACACAAAGAAGATTATGAGGAATAGATTGAAAACTTACTTATAAGCCAATCTCCTTCTTTCTTGTCCTTCTAAAAAGTTATAGCAAACTTTTCAATCCCCAAGGATATATGATCTCCAAACTATCCACACAAGTAAAGATAATGATTAGTAATCCAAATTACTAATTTTGTTTAGAGACTAGTAAACAAAATGGAAAAGGGAATGGATGGAGAATAATAATTGAATTTAGTTTTCTTCTTGATGTTCAATCAAAACTAAATTATTTGTTCTTGTGCTTCAAAATTCTTAAAAATAGAAGAAGAAAAGAAACAGCTAAAATGTGCTTCTGTCACTCTAGTTGTTTTCACCAAAACATAATGATATAACCCTAATTAGGTTTAGGTTCTAATAAGTCAAGTCATGTGCATGTCACATGCTTCTGGCATATGATTTGCATGTGACTAACTTAAATCTCCTTCTAGAAGCACATGGAAATCATGTTCACTTCCATTTAATTCATCATACATGAATAAGTTATGTGACAATCACATTTTTACCATTAAGTTAATTAATTCCGTTAAAAACCCGTATATACTGTGCATGTAAAACATGTCATCTTAAAATCACTTGTATCATGAGTTCTACTCATCAGATTTCAATGATCTTGGTATCAAATCAAATCTCTTTTCATTCTCTTTCTAATAAGCATAAAAATCTAGGTTACATTATAAGCATAAAAACATTATTTCACTAATATCCATTCATGATTATTATTCCCTTACTTTTAGTGTGTGAACTTTTAGGTTTTTAGCATGTTCACAACATATGAATCTATTATTAACTTCATTTAATAACATCAGATATAAATCATGAGTGATTTCTGATCACACATCATGATTACCCAAATGTCAAGAAATCATTAGTTTGATTACAACCCTTCCATATCAGATTCCATGTAATAAACTCCTTTCACCATCCATTATCTCATTTAGGTTTGAGTATGGATTAATGTCAACTCAATGCATAATCAAGTGTGTTAGACCATGCCCTAAATTTGATATTTCATGTACCATAATCTTTATTCTCAAAATGCTCTTATGAAACTCATTCATCAATAGGCATTCTACTATGCCCAGAGATTCCTGGATAAAGAATATTACATGTATTAATGAGATAAATACCCTACATTTAATATGGGGTGGTGAATCCTTTATTGATAAACAAATATCTTCAATTACTTCACACTATAGCCAACCTCTAAGTTATGAATGCCTCCTCTGGAGGAATAAAACATAGGAGTCAAAACATAGTGATCCATAATTAATATAGCCTTGTTATCTCAAGTCTTAAGGATACTTGCACTACTAATATGAGTGAGATATATTTTGTAGACATAGATCAATTATCCATATGAAATCTCACTGGCAAGGCCTCCAATGAGTCAGTCCTCTACTGCTCATCCACATGTTCACTTTAAACAACTCTTATCATGATGAATGAGAATCATCCCTAAAAGAAGGATAATATCTGTTGATCTTAATTGCATTAATAATATCCATTCTCATTAATACATTGATCAGGGATAATTTAGATATTGAACATTGGCATACAATAAGAATCCCATTTCATAAACTCTTTATGAATTCCTTTGTAATGTTTCCATATCTTAGAATTCATTATTTAGTTAATAACCTTTCAAGTAAACTGATTAATGAATTATGCCTTTTATTAATAAATTGTTCAATTATAATGAAACATGATTCTCTAGAGAATATACTAACACACATTACAACTTAGGTAACTAGTTTATTTTAGTAAATGGTTTGAACTTCTTGGGATGTTCAAGCTCACCTAAGTCGATAATATCATAAATGACCGGCCTAAGAGAGCAAAAGTCATCAGTGTTATGATAATGATGTTGGTGATAGTGATAGTAAGTTTTAGTGTCTACCATGGATGGAGGTGGTGTTTGGAAATTTTACTCTATTGGTTTGATGAGTTTAGCTTTAAAGAGAGATCTAAAAGCCTTGGAAAGCAACATCTTAAGATTTGAGTACCTCCAAGGTTGGCTAGTGTTTTGAATGATTAGGTTTGGTGACTGTAGGGCATCTATGTGGTGAGATTTGTGTAGTGTTTGAGTGTATGTGGTAGTTTTGGGTTTGATGAAGGAAGGTTCCTTTCTTCTTTAACCCCTCAGTTTGCTCAATCCTTTGATTAACTAAATAAATATCCTTAAAAGTATAGAATATATGATACTTCAACTTATCCTGATATAGTGGCAATGACCCTATGATAAGCTTGTTGATCATTTCTAACTCAAATAACTTTTATCTAACTAGCACAATCTTATCCATTCATCGATTAAAGTAGTCCATGAAAGACTTGTTCGCTTTATGCTTCAGCATCTTCAAAACCAGTAGAGTGTCATCAAAATGGGCTTTGAACCCATACTATTTACAGAAGGTAATGCAAAGAGGCTTCTACTTGATCATGGTTGCCCTACTAAGACTATGATACCAAGCCAACATTGGTGCCTTTAGTGAGATGAAGAATAGTTAGACTATCAGCTTGTCCAATAAATTAATGATGCTCATCATCATGGTGTAAGTGTTCAGGTGGTTCTTCGTATCCCCAACCCCATTATACTTGGGAACATCTATGGGTTAAAACTTAGCAAGTAGCCCTTTAATAGTTCTAATGGAAAACTCATCAAAGTCCGTATTAGAACCCATCTACTTAGTCTTCATTATAAACTATAGCTATTCTATCTTCTATTCTTTTATAAAAGTCTCAAATTTATTAACATCATCCATGTGAAGTGATGCATCATCATCTCTCTCAATAGCATACAAGTTTTATCACTTTCCCCTTATCCTTCATGGGAGTTAGTAGAGTGACAAAGTCTCTAGGGTTGAGCACTTTCCTAATCTGCTATTGCAGGAGAGTCTTAAAGTCAGTGGACAAGAGCTTCATCATTGATTGATTAATTAGATGTTAGAGAATAATGAGTGAAGCATTATCTAGAATAGAATAATCAATTTCAAATGGCGATGAAACATTCTTAAAAAGCTATGGATCTAACATTTTTTTGCACATGATAGAGAAGTTAGCATGGATGAATGTGTATGCACATTTGGTTGTATGTGATATGACACATAGAATGTATGCATGACCTATGCAAGAAAACATTTGACGTTATGGCTGTAAAAGAAACTGATTAGTGTTAAGTTCATGGGTATGCATGTATGTGTGTTTAATAGAGAACATGGAAAATTTAATGAACATGTAGCACACAGCAACACTTCCTACCACCCTTATACCTCCACAATAATTGATTGATCCAAAATTCCTACGTGGGATACTAGCCTGGAGTTACATTGGGAACTCAAGGCATAAAACTCTTAATGAGGCAGGTAAAGATTGATTGTTACCTAATCATATGATGGATTATAGCCAAAATTCAATAGCATTTTTAGATAATCATATTACAATGATAAAGAATGTAAATTGAATAAGCATGATGTTAGGCAACCATCATAAAACTATGACTAAATTCTGACTCTTAGTATAGCAATTTGAAATGGGAAAATAAGCCAAATTTAGTCAAATCCATGGATATGATAAGGCATTGATCTACATAGTATGCGAATAAAGGGTCCTATTTTTAAAATGTTGTTATAATTAGCTACATGGGGTTTAGTTTGATAAGAATAAGCTAAGGTCTCCTGCCACATTGTCAATAACATATCCAATTTAATGGAATCATCGATATAGAACTATACCTAGCATATATCCATTATAAGAATCATCGACGATCCTCCGTACAAGCCAACAAGTGGTGACTACAGACTTGCTTTCTCGAGGAGTTGAATGGAGTCCAAGGTACTCATTCATCCACAATCATTTATTGAGTAGGGACAAAGGTGGTGTACAAATGCAAATGGTGTATATGATATGCAATATAACTAACCCAACTAGAATTGGAAAATTAATATAAAATCTAAGACTTCAATGTCATAACTTCTTCATCGTAGGTTCCTAATGGAGTCACTACTATAGGCAAAGCTTGCATTATGATCTAGAGTGAGGCTTATGATAGATGGCATAAGGGGCTTGCTAGGAGCAAAAGTGTGGTCTTCTCGAGGGTCAACCTCAAGGAATAATATGAACTTGATACAGGTTGAAAGATGGAGTTACCATCAAATGGTTTTAAATTTAGTTTAACTAACCCATAGTTAAAGATGGGTTCAGGTGGTGAAGGTCTATTTTGTCATAGTTTCAAGTTTAATTCTACCATTTTAGTCAAGTTAATTATTTTAGTTAGGTGAGCATTCATAAGCATGAATAATGCACATAATATTATAGTATAGTAGCAATCATAGCAAACTGAGCATGATAAATATGATACAATAATCATGGTAAATATGGCATGGTATCATTAAATGACATGCTATAGGCAGGACATGTAAGACGATATGGCCTAAACATGACATGTAAAGAATAATATGATATAGGCATGTCATGTGAAAGATGATATGACATAGGCATCACATATAAAGGATGACATGGCATAGGTATGACTTATGAAAGGATGATATAGCATAGGCATGACCTATGAAAGGATGACATGGCGTAGGCATGATATATGAAAGATGACATGGTATAGGCATGATATATAAAAGATGATATGGCATAGGCATGATATGAGAAAGACAATTTGGCATGAGCATGACATGCGAAAGATGACATGGTATAGGCATGACATATGAAATATGATATGGAATATGCATCACATGTAAAAAATGATATGACATAGGCATGACATGTAAAAGATGATATGGTATAGGCATGACATATGAAAGATGAGATGGCATAAGCATGACATGTGAAAGATGACATGGTATAGGCATGACATGTGAAAGATGATATGGAATAGGCTTGACATATGAAAGAAGACATAGTATATGCATGATATATGAAAGATGACATGTCATAAGCATGACATGTGAAAGGATGACATGGCATAAGCATGATATATGAAAGGATGACATAGCATGGACATGACATATAAAAGGATGACATGGCATAAACATGACATGTGAAAGATGATATGGCATAGGCATGATATGTGAAAGATGACATAGTATAGATATGACATGGCATAGGCATGACATATGATAGATGACATGGTATAATCATGACATGTGAAAGATGACATGACACAGGCATGACATGATATAACATACATCTTAGTAGATATAAAATAGATAAAACTGCATGAATTAAAATAATGGCTAAGAGAAGGGGATCAAGAGAAAGATAGGGAAAATCAAGCAAAAATAAAATGAAAAACATGATTAAATATCAATTTTTAAGGAAAAATCGATTGTAAACATAAATTGGAAGATCTCAAGATCATGAAGCATCACTCAAAAATAAGTCAATATCCATATTTGGCCTAAGCATGTCAAGCAATAATAAATCATAATTAAATGGCATTTAATCAGAGATTAACCAAAATAAATCAATTTTTAGGTAAAAATCATTAAAATGATCATGAGAATCAAAATTAGAAGATTCCAATATCATGGCAAATCAATTCAAAATGATTAAATATCCAATTTAATCTTAATCATATCAATCATAATTTAAATCCAATTAAAAATGGCATTTAACTTGAAAATTAATTTTGAAACCAAAATTAATCAAATTGCAATGATTTTTGATAAATTTAGATTATTTGGATCACTATAAAATCATAAATGCTGCTAAAAACTTTGAATTAAATCAAGAAACAAGCAAAAATGCATTGAAAATCATTACTTTTATGAAAATTAGGATGTTATGTGTGCAACATATAGCATGATGTGTGTAGCATGTAAATAAATGGTGTTATATTCATAACATAATAGGGGATATGCACCATATATACATGGATGTGTGCCACTCATAGTAAGCCAAAAGATAAGAAAACTGAGTTTTTAAGCAAGAACACAAATTGAAATGCTAAAACAACCAAAAAGTTTGACTATTACATATCATTATAACTATGAAAATGTTATGAATGTTACTGTTACATTCATACATACAACATCCCTATATGCATGCATTTTATGCATACGTTATAATGAACGATTAGTGCATGGAATGCATGAATGAGATATGATGCATGAATGCTTTAATATGATGAATGTAAAATGAAATGTCTTATAGATAATGGAATTTTTTATGATATGGAACTGATATAGAAAGAAATGAAAATAAAGTGAAATGATTATTAAAGTAGTGAATATGCATTAAAGTTACAAATTTGGTATGCTTTCGTTGAATGACTTGAATGAAGCTCTATGATGAAATTTGTGTGTGTAAGGTGAAGCATTGGCATGTTTAACATGTTATTATGTGATAAAGTATAGTTTAAAATGTGTAAACATAAGTTAAAGTAAAGTTAGAAGCAATGGTATGCTAAATGGTCAGTTAGGATACAAATGGAATTCCATGAAAAGTTAAAGGTAAAATCGGAAACCATTACATGTATGATTCATATCCATAAGATCATGATGAATGGTAAGTGTATTCTGATGAAATCATGACCTAAATATGATGTAAAAATGAGTATATAAGAAGAAGGAAGTAAAATGGTTAAGTAATTAACCATAGCTTAACAAATGTATTCATTTGATTGGTCTTATTTAACCTAAGTCAAAAATTGAGTTTATATTATCTTAAGAAGGAGAACAAGTCTTTTTCTTTATCCTTTCCCTTCCAACATTTAGCCTTCTTTCTCTCCTCCTTCTCCTTTGCATTCTAACTTGAGAAAAACCATCTTTCAAGGTAGGATTCCATGAGGAATTCAGTTTCATGCTTCTTTTTGTGTTCTATAGGCTTTCTACATGCCTTTTTCTTCTTCTTTATGCTTTCTCACATGCTTAATGAAGAAGTGAGTTATTGTATGGTTAGTGTTGATTGTATGTAAATGATAGAATTAGATTGAATGATAAAAGATAAGAATGCTAAGTGATGATGTTTTGCAATCGAATGGAATTTCTATTTTGGTATATGAAATTTGTGTAAATCTCTAACTTGTAACACTTGAATTTTTCACTTTGATTGGTGCTTGAAGTGTGTAAATGATGTTTAAAGTTTTTTAGAGGGTTTTTTATGCTTAATTATTAATGGAAAGATGATTATATATGATGGTAACTTGAAATTCAACTTGCTACCTAATTTAGGAATATTTCAGGTTTCATTATTTTAGGGGGAAGACTTATGTAGCCCTTAAATTTGTATGAAAACATACTTGAATAATGTGTTTAGATGTTTAAAATGGGATTTGGTTGCATGTAAAGGTGAGTTATGGCATGAAAATGTTGAATTGGTCATTAAGGGATAACAAAGCATATACTTTGTATATATTGTGTATATTTAGCCTTTAAGGGTGGATATGTGCCTTGTATGTTGACCAAATGAACCTGAGATTATGTGTAACATATATTTTTATGCTTTCATTTAGTGTGGCATGATTTTAATGTGGTTTGGAAGTCATATAGTTAAGGTATACATGAAGACACTTATAAGGCAGCTTGTGCACCTTAATATGCAAGTTATGTAACATTATGTATTGTGAGAGATGTGAATGTATGATTATTAATCTGGATATATTGTTCATGTATAAGTCTTAGAAAAACATGTTCATGTATTAAAATTGACCATATGACCAAGTTATGATAGGGGAAAAAATTGCACAAGTTAGTGGTATGCTAAAAATATGCATTTTAGTGCATTTTGGCAAGCTCTTTTAAGGCATGCAGCCTTTTGGGTTTTAGAGGCCTTAATAGATGAATTAAATTGTATGCTATAGCTTGAATGAAACCTCAATAAGTCTATTTTCTAATGGTATATGGCTTGTATATGTTAAAGGCCGAGAAGATTGCTTAAAAATTCATTTAGTCCAAGTATGCATAGAAATGGTATTTGCACTTTTTAGTTTCGGCATGTTAATGTTGTATGCCTTCAATGTCTAAGTTTTGGCACTTTGTTTGTAGAGTTTAATACCTTGAGATATGCATGACATGATGGACTAAAATTGAGTATTAGTCATGGTTCATAAGGCGGTCAATAAGGGTACTTAATGGTACATGTAAATATGATAAAGAGTAGTAAGAAATATGAAAGGAAAACAACTAAATGAATAGTATACTTGACCAAATGAATAGTAACTTACCAAATATGACTTGGCACCTTAATGAATGAGTGTCTTAGGCCTTTAAAATTGATGTTACACATACCTAGACCTTATAACTCTTCATTATACATAAAAATACACACTTAGAGGCATGAAACATAGTTAATGCTATATGTTCACATATGTTATGATAAGTATTATACATGCTTTAATGTTTCAAATACTTGACTTACTTACTAATATGCATGGGTATGACTTATATATGTCCTTGTACTTGAATACAAAGGTGTGTAATGGTATGTATGTGAATATTGGCTAACTATATATGCAAATGAAAGTCAATGATGCATAAACACACCTAATGGATGATATTAAAATGCAAGGACTTAAGTTCACCGAAAGGCATGTATGAACCTTAATTATAAAGTGTGAAATGTTATAAGATGGAATTGTGCTTATATGCTCATTATTAATCAAAGTTGAATGGTGGCTACATGTCATGAATGATTATGGATTCTAAAAGATTATAAGTCAAGTATAATATGTGAATGACTTTACTAAATGAATGTAAATGAAAATACTACAAGTTTAACAGATGAAAATCATACTTCTTCATAAACTATTGATAAGGATAAAGTGGTAGCAAGTTTGTGTTATTCACTTTATGACCCTACATAAGGCCTTAAAATGATGACTTCTCACTTGATGGTTTATGATAACAACTTAATGAGTTTATATTATGAATGGTATCATATGATCATTATTGCATACTATCATTAAAGCATTAATTATGCATCATATCATGAATCATCCATACATAAAGGCATATTCATGACATATCATACAGAGGATATAAGAAGAAAAGAAAGTGATATATAGAGCAAAGTTTAATGAAAGTATATTAGGTCATATAGTTATAATCGATTTTCTCAATGGAATCATGTAGTTATTATCGATTCCCTTTATGGAATCATACAATATAGGTTTCTATTATGGAACCATAGAGAAATGTTATGTTCCTACAGGAACTAGAGAATGATACAACATCGGTATATAGAGAAATATACCCAATATAGGATTATGCACAATTATACAAAAAAGAAATGAAATGTTACAAGTAAATTAGAGGGAGAATGCAAAGCATGAATGCATTCTCATAGACATACATTATCATTTATATATATTATGAAATACAATGGATGAAATGATGAATGCACTACAATTATGCTTATATAGAGACATACATAGAGTAATGATGTATACTACAGTATTTGATGCAAGAAAAGTTACAATTGATCCTTTTATGGTATTCATTCCTATCTTTACATAGTATGTTATATGTGTTGCCTATAACAGATAAAGAATGATGCAAAGTGACCTAATATGATACAATTATATTATTTAATGATTGTTTACAGTGATTTAACTTTAATGTATTATTTATGATATGTGTTCATATTATTTACTCACTTTATAGCACCATTGAGTTCTATACTCAACATTTATCATTTAATGAATACAAGACTAGGACCTTCAAGTGAGAGTTTAGATTGATCGATCTGTAGTCAGGAGAGATGGTGATTTTTGTGAATCTCATTCTCAGAGCAATGTTGGACAAATAGAATATACTCCAAGATATCTTTTGTATATGCAACTTATTATATTAACCTTAGCAATAGTAATACTTATATTGTAAACTTTTGTTGCATGTAATATCAATACCATTAAGATATGTAAAGTTAGATACACAGACAATATGATTATGAATGACTGATATAATATATGCATGCTATCATGTATTAATATTACCCATATTTATAGTTATCATCGAATTATAGGTACACATGATCTTATATAACTAAATGAATTGAAAAGCAAAAATTTTCATAAATTTTTATAGATTCCTTGTAGGATAATTAATGACTTCCTTACTTAGGGGATTATTAACTATTCTACGAGAGTGTGTTACACTTTGATCCATCTAATACCACTAATATGAGTAACTAAGATGCATTGGCATGCCTAAAATTCAACTAATATAATTATGCTTGACCTATACAGGTACCTTAGGATGTTATCGTTGATGCGACATAGTTGTTGATGGGGCTACATTGCTGCCATAACTTTAAGATGTTTAATGTCCAGGTATGTACCTCTTATGATTATATCCATGATACTTATGCATGTATGCATGACTTAAATATTTATATATGATTATACAATGCAAATGAATCAATAATTAGAGTGAGAGGATTAGGATCATTATGCCCAGGCCTAGTACACTCAGGTTGTATAACAATGCAGCCTTAAATGACTGACAAGCCTAGTACACTCAGGTTGTGGGTGTAAAAATTTTGGATGTTGATGATGGCTCTAACTTTGTATCACTTGGATTTATTAATGGAAACTAAATATGCTTGTTAGTTTCATCTTTATGCAAGAATACTCATATTTTGTTCCATTATTGAAACATAACTCATTTGTTATTCATTGTAAGAGTACATGATGACTTAGCAATCACTATCTACCTTTCATTCTACCTCTCATCAATATGGTGATATCGAGTAAGGCCCATTAAGTGAGTTCACACTCAAGTACCTAAAGACATTCTAATAAGCCTCCATCCACTCTACCATTCTAAACACTTTGATGTAGTTATAGGATCTAATGATGCATGCCTTCTAGTATGAAGCTATGGTTGATGTACAAGGAGTTTACTGTTATCCTCGAAGTCACATGTAGCATGATAATAATGCTTACTATGCTAGCTTCTATTGGTGAGAAGATTCCATATCTAATAAGGGCACTCGACATTAGCCCTACCATAACAAGGTCACTATTGACTATAGAGAGCTTTGTAGATGTTACCACTATCTTCTAATTGTGAAGTTACAAGCTGGTGACTACTCCTTCATAGTTGAGAGTAGCTAAATTAAGACTATTGGCATAATTTCTATTTGTTGACCCATATAGCAATAAAGATCTTATGATTTGTCTAGTGATTGATAAAATGGAGTACAGTTAGGCCCTTTTTTGATGATCATAGTAGAGACAATCCTAAGGCTGGATAAGGTAAAGCAAGGTCAATCTGGATGCTTCAATGGTAGTTTATTATTGTTGCAGGTATAATTTCTAAGCCACCTTTATAGGTTTTCAACTTAGAATAGATGTATTTTTACCATAATTTTTTGCATGAGTGACCTCTTATAAGGTTTTTGGCTCATTAAGCTCTTCAATTTTTTTGTAGACCTTAATTCTTATTTGAGCTGCCCTTTAGGTTTTTAGCTCAACAAGTTGCTCTGATTTTTACCAAAGAATCCTTTTACATGGTTTACAACTCAGGGAGCTTTTGTTTATTTATTTTCTTTTTCTTTCATAAATATAGTTCAAGAGAAGCTAAGGATCTTAGTAACACCGCAAGGGATCCATAGAGAAACATATCTCATAGCCCTATAAGGAAAGGCTACACCTTCAGTGAGGTGAAGGCGCTAACTTTCAATGATTGGGTCAACTAAATAGGAGGCATCCCTAAGAGTGAGGTTAGGTGAACTTATCCTTGGTGGCACATTCAACATGTATCGATGAGGACATACATTGAATGTATTTTCTTACCAGGATTCAAAGCTTGTGCCCACTACAGTCTTGCTAAAATTTATCATCAGTAAAGCCAGAGAAAAACTATCCCTAAATCATTATCAAAGTTTGAAGGAGGATAACTATTATCCTACTTCCTAAAGCACGTGGAGACGACTTAGCCTCTTTGTAAGATTATGCTAGTAGAAACCCCTGGAGCCAGATCTGCTACACATAATGCATACAAGCTATGGGTATTGCGCCACATTTAGTATTCTATATTGTAAAGACTATTAGGTAATAAAATTGTATGCAACAAAGAAAGAACATGCTTTATGTTTGTAACTAGCATTACTTATGGCTAAGTATATGAACATGCATCTCATTTGTATTAATGAGATTAACATATTTGCATAAAGATGTTCAAACTATTATAAAAGGTTCAATATGCATCAAACTTAACTCCTGTTGCCAACTAGTCTCTTATGAGATTTTTTTATCAACTATTTTGACACTCTTCTTTTGTTTTAAGAGTTCTAAATTTTGCATGAGCTGTCCAAGTAAATTTCCAGCTCATCAAGTAATCATTTTTCTACATTTTAACTTTTATGTGAACCATCTTTGTAAGTTTTCAGCTCACCAAACTTTTACTTTATTTTTAGCTTTCATTTATCTCTTTTCTTTAGATATAGCTGATTAAGGTTATTAGGTTAAAAGAAATCATTACCCTCTAGATCTAAAATGTAGACAGGGCCTTTGGATAAATCTTCTTAACTAGGAATGGGCCTACGTAGTTAGGTTTAAACTTCCTATATAGATCACAGATAGCCATTTGACTTGCTTTAAAACTAGATCACCTTCCTAAATAGTAATAGGCTTTACCTTTTTATTGAATGCATTAGGCATGCATTTTTTTTAAAGCTGTAGATGATACAAAGTCTTCAACTACTTCTCATCAATGGTTATGAGTTATTCAAACCTAGCTCTCCTCTACTCAGCTTATGATAATTAAGCTTATAGAAATAACCCTAATTGATTTGAGCACAACTTCAACTAGTGACATGGCTTCTATCTTGTAAACCAAAGAATAAGGAATAACACTCATTGGACTCCTTGTAGTGGTCCTATAACCCTATAGAGCTAATAGTAACTACTTGTGCTAATCTTGATAAGTCTACCCTATCTTGGCTAAAATTTTCTTAATTATTTTATTAGCTACTTTAATTGCCCCATTAGCTTGAGAGCGATATAATGAAGATTAATGATGCTTGATTCCATATCTTTCTAGTAAATTAATCAGTTGACCTTGGAACTGAACTCCATTATCATACACTAAGTGATATAGGACCATATATCTGCATATGAGATTTTTCTCTATAAACTTGGCGACTTTCTTTGCCCCTAATTTACTATAAGATTCTACCTCTACCCATATAAATAAGCAGTTAATATCCACTAGTATGTATTGATGCTCATTATAAGCATTAGAATGAATGTCAGCTATGATGTCAATTCCCCAAGCTAAGAAAGGCCATGGCATTATCAAATTTTACAATTTAACCAATGGGGTATGACTCAGATCTTTGTTAATTTGACATTCATCTCTAAACAAACTATATACAATATGTCTCCATGGTAAGTTAAAAAATAACCTTGATGCAAGATCTTTCTATACAATATGAATCCATTCATGTAAGATTTATAGGAATTAGCATGCACTGTCTGTATAACTAACTTAATATCCTTCCTTGATATGTACTGAAGTTGTAGACCGTCAACTGGTCTAGTGTCGCACCCTAATTTTGGATCAGTCGGATTGATTGGGATGATCGAGCCTATCTCCTTGTCGTTTTGCCCTCACGGGCATCTTGGTTTATCCTGGTGCAGTTCAGGGTTCAATTTAGGGTTGCATTTAGGTCCTTTTGTCTTTGTGAGTCTCATACCCGTTCGGGTATCTTTGGATTGTGTTAGGGTATGACACTTACCCTTTCGGGTAAGTTTGATCTTACCTGTTTGGGTATGCATCTTACCCGTTCGGGTAAGTTGTCATACCCGTTTCGCTTCATTAGTATACCCGATTGGGTATGTTTGTGAGTCTGTTATAATTTGAAAGGTAGTTATTTTGGCGGGAGGAAGCTTTAGCTTAGGGTTTTGAAAATCAATTTTCTCTGAATTCTGACTAAAAACCGTGATTTGGCAACTTAGTTTCAGCTTATAATTGGATTGAAATAGATTAAATTACATAGAATTTAACTTGTTTTGATTAGTTTTAATTGAAAATCTAAAAAACCTAAAGCAATTGTGATTGGATTTGGATTAAATCTAATTAGTTTGGATTGGATTTGAGTTTGATTCTTACCTAAGCATTGGATTG
>CANYBF010588142.1:0-12768 GCA_948192965.1 Dalechampia spathulata | reverse complement strand
TTGGAATTTCATCATATTTTAAGATAGTCATGCTAAATGATTCATACATATATGACATGATATACAAATAAAATAGACATGTTGTTTTGAAGTATATGACATAATGTTTACTTGGCATCAACACGTCATGAAATATAAATGCCTTAAGTTTTTTTTAAATGTTATAACTAATGGATTATATGATTACTTGTATTACATGCTATAACTAGCACCACTGAGTTTATACTCAGCGTTTGTCAATTGATAAACGTAGGACCAAGCAAAGTCGTAGAACCAAAACATCAGTAAAGTAGCTGGACATATCGATAGTTTGTTGGTAAATAGTTTAAGTTTCCTTCAGACTTCTATCTTTATAAATTATCATGCAACTACTTAAATAAAGTACTCTGGCATTAAATAAAGTAAGTTTGGTAAAACTAAAGATATGTAAAATATTAATGTGTGTATATTATAACTCTGATGATGTGATGACATAATTATGATGTTATCTTATAACCTGGGACAATAAATGTTTTGGATTAATATGAGTTTGCATGCAAGTTATATGTATTAAAAAAAATTTATGGAATGTATGGAATCCTTTATAGGATAATTATTCACTTCCTTGGTTAGGAAGTTAATAATTGTTCTACAGGAGCATGTTACGCAGCCAAAAGACGTGACAATTGAACTAAAACCTGTGTTCATCAAATGACAAACGCTGAGTATATAACTCAGTGGTGCTATGAAAATGAGCAAATGACATTAACACGTATGAAAAATAATATCAACGTCAAATCACGATAATTGGTAATAACTGTATCATATAGTGTCATTTTACATCACTCGTTAGCTAATAAAAGCAACGTATATTGCATATAGCAATATTCATAAATTACTATTCATGAGTTACTATTCATGAGTTACTATTATCATTAACTTCTGTATTTATGACATGTGTAAATGATAATGTATGTCTGTGAGAATGCAACCATGTTGTGCACTCTCCCTCTAACTCTTTATAACATTTTATCACATTCTGTAATATTATGTAATTCCTTTTTCATACTAGGTCCCTCTACGTACCTGTACTCATCTCCTGAAGGAGGCCATTTATCAATATAACTGTAGGGTTCTATGAACCTCATCTCCCATAGGAGAGCCATTGTATCTATGTGATTCCTTGAAGGAATCCATTAACTCTGTGGCCCAATACATTTTTTTTCTTTAACATCTCTTTTCCTTTCTTTTATCCACCTTATACCTTGTCTGTAATGTCATGAACATCTTTGCATGCTTGAATGTATGGATGTTTCATGACATGATGCATTAATGATCACATTGTACCATTCATAATATAAACTCATTACTTTGCTATCCTAGGGTTCATAACAGGAATAGCATAAATATTTAAACATATGACCATCAATTCAAGACCTTAGATAAGGTCATGAAAAGGAAAGCGCAAATCTGCTACTGATTTGCCTTTATCTGCAACTTGGGCAGGAATATTAAATTCGTTATCAAAACCTGCAACATTTCAATTTCATATCCACTTAGGAATCATATTCACATTTTCCAAACAATTATCATGCTTAGAAAGCATCCAAATATTATTCCATATCATTCTTTTTCAAAGCATTTCATGTATAACATTCCAATGATAAATACATACATAAGTTATACTTAAGCGTATTGATATGTAAATGATATATTGGACAAGTACTTAAAAATTTTTGGATTGTTTATATAGATACACTATTCATTTGGTAAATTACTATTCATTTGGTAAGTTACTATTCATTTGGTCATTTAGTCATTTTGTATAATGAAATACCTAATTGTTTTATATGTTTATTTTATAATATGTGCTTCTTTAATGTCCCTTCATAAAAGTATAAGATCATGCATTTAAGGATTTAAAATAAAATTTCATAATAAATTACTTTAGTATAAAAACATGCATGCATTTTAAGTTCATACACATTTTGCCTTATAGAATATTTCTCATTGTACAAGCATTTTGACTAAGAAAATGACCTTTAAATTGAGTGATTCTTGCAGCATTACAAACTAGACTTAAATATCTTTCCAAAGATATATTATATGCTCAAAACTTCAATCGTTAAGACCTCCAAACATCAATTTAACAAATGCCTATCAATTCTGCCAAATTTCTGCTCAACTATGACATCCTAAACGACGTGGCATTTCGGACCAAACAAATGACCTCAAAAATTTTTTACATTAGTACCATTGGAAACTAGATTAAAAGATCTTTCCAATGGTATATTATGTGTTCCATAATTCTAAAAATAAAGTGGTCAAAATGTAATTATTGTAAACCCCTAACTTTGCCTCTTTTAAAATTTCAGTTTCGGTAGATTACGTGTACCTCATTTATATACCACATTCATTGTATTCAATCACCTTAAAACCTTACCATATTGCACATACAACTACCTTAACATGTTATAAACAATACCAAATCAAATTTTCCAATGTTCATAGATTAAATTATCACATTAGATAGTCATTAACACAAGCATACACATGTTGTCCTCTAAGTACCACAATGCATAACTTTTGCAATTCCAATCCAATTCCCTTAAAACTTTGTTTTCTATATTCTAACACCATAATTCTTCATTTTAATATACAATTTGATGATTTAATGCATTAGACCAAAATTTGACAGCTATATACACAAGTTCATATTTTTGGGCAACAACAATTTTTCACACAATTCTCACATTCCAACCCACTTTTCATGCATATTTCTTCATCTTCATCATATTTTCTCATTTTATTTACATCACACACATATTATACAATATTATAAGAGTCCTTTCAACATAGGTCATCTAGGGTTTTTGTCCACATCAATTCCAAACATGAAATTTTTGAAAAATTGCTTCAAACATGCTAAATCAAGTGTGCTTAACAACATTCCATCATCAATTTAATAAAATTTATGCATAATCTCCATGACCTAATTTTCCAGCAGCCAAAAACTCAAATTCCAACAAACCACAATAAGAAATGAAAACATATATAAGAAGAACTAAGTGAAAACAACTTCAAAAACATAAAATTCATTCAAAATTACCTTAGGAACAATTAATCTTTAACTTAGAAGATGAAAAGAAGGAGAAAAGAAGAAGAATTTGAAGAATGGAGAGTGGAAGGAGTGTCATATGTAATTAGGCTTCCTAATTACAAAGTAATTTATTTTATTTTTAATTAAATAAAAAGTCAAGGAAGGCTCCAATCAAATGGTGACACTTGTCACCATTCCATTAGTTCCTTCCTTTTAATTATCCTTAATTATTTTATTTTTATCTTTTTAGTAATATTTTCATACCATACATAACATAACATAATTACATACATTAATATGCATCCATACATATCTTTGATTTTTTAAAATGCCCCTCTCTTTTCATGAAATTACCAAAATACACCTACTTTCAACCTAACTTAATTTTTAATATTAATTTCTTTTATGACTTCTAATATACATTCTAACATATACTTTCACATAAAATAACATGTTTGACATATCAAAACATTACATTCCCTTTATGCTTTCATTTTAAAACATCATTTAAGGCATGTTTCAGAAATCGTTTAAATTGCACATAATAAGGCATGAACATTGCACTTTGATAACTTTAATCATTCTAATTTATGCATAAAATGCAAACATATAAGGATGCGATGAATGTGGATGTGACAACTCTCTCTCCTTAAAAAAAATTTCGACCCAAAATTCTAACTTGAATCTATAGAAAACAGACGAGGGTACTGCTCTCGTATCACTGACTCTGGCTCCCATGTAGCATCTTGTCCCGTATGGTGATTCCATAACACTTTTACCAAGGGAATTTGCTTATTCCTCAATTATTTTACTTTATTTGCCAATATTTTTATCGGTTCTTCATTGTATGATAGGTTGTACTTCAATGGTTTCTGCCGATATTACATGGGATGGATCTGATCTATGCCTTCTCAACATGGATACATAGAACATATTAAGAATTCTATCTAATTCAGGTGGCAAAGCTAACCTATAGGCTAATGGTCCCACTCTCTCTAAGATCTCATACGGTCTAATGAATTGAGTACTTAATTTACCTTTTTGCCCGATTCTCATGATTCTCTTCAACGATGATACCTTCAGAAATACCTTATCCCCAACTTTATACTCAACATCTCTTGTTTTTAAATTAACATAGGATTTTTGTTTGTCGGAAGCAGCTTTCAATTGACTCTTGATCAGTTTTACTTGTTCTTCAGCTTATTGCACTAACTCAGGACTCACTAATCTGCGCTCACCAACCTCATCCCAATGTAATGGAGTTATGCACTTCCTTCTATATAGAGCTTCATATGGAGCCATTTGTCTATTGGACTGATAACTATTATTATATGTAAAATCAATCAGTGATAAGTAGTTGTCCCAACTATCTTCCCATTCTAACACACAAGCTCGTAATATGTCTTCCAGAATATGTATAATTCTCTCTGATTGACCATCAGTTTATGGATGAAAAGCAGTACTAAAATGCACATTAGTAGCTAATGCCTTCTGAAAACTCACCCAAAATCGAGATGTGAAATGAGGATCTCTATTAGACACAATTGATGATGGCACTCCATGTAACTATGCAATCTAATCAATATACAATTCTGCTAACCTTTCTAAACTGTAATCCATCTGAACGGGTATAAAATATGTTATCTTTCTTAATCGATCCACTATAACCCATACAACATCATGTTTAGCTTTAGTCATAGGTAATCCAGTTATAAAATCCATTGTCACTCGATCCCATTTCCATTCTGGTATAGGCAATGGATTAAGTAAACCTACTGGTAGTTGATGCTCTGCTTTTACTCATTGACATATCAAATATCGGGCCATATATTCTGCTATATTGTTCTTCATACCAACCCACCAATAATATTGCTTTAAATCTTTATACATTTTTGTACTTCCGAGATGGTATGAAAGCTTAGAACTATGAGCTTCTTCTAAAATTTACATCTTCAAATCTTCATTAGATGGGATATACAGTCGAGATCCATGTTTCAACAACCCATCCTTAGTTAAGGTAAAGAAAGTAGTGCTACCATCTTATACCCTCTTTAACTATTTTTGATACTCTTCATCACTCTTTCCACATTCTTTGATTTGATCAGTTAATTCTGCCTTAGCTTGCAACTGCAGACTAGCGATAACCACTGTCTCTGTCTTAGATTCAATTCTTTTTGAGTACTCAAACACTTCAAATTTTTATAATCGGTAAAGATGTAACATTTTTCACCATATAAGTAATGTCGCCAAGTATTCAATGCAAACACAATAGCAGCTAACTCTAGATCATGAGTAGGATAATTCTTCTCATGAAGCTTCAGCTGTCACATCTTTTGGCTGTATAACATGCTCCCGTAGTATGATTATTAACTTTCTAACTGAGGAAAATAATAGTTATCCTACAAAGGATCCCATACATTCCATAAAATGTTTTTCTATATATATCTTTATGAAGACAACTTACTAATATACATCTCATATTTATTCAAACCATTTATTGTTTCAAATTATACATCATAATTATATCATCAAAGTTACAACATACCCATATACATATTTTACATTTCTTTAATTTTTCCAACCTTACTAATTTGACTGCCAGAGTACTTCATTTAAATAGTTGCATGATAATTTCTAACGATAGAAGTTTGAAAGGATACTTAAACCATTTACTAACAAAATATTGATATGTCCAGCCGCTTTACTGAGGTTCCGTTTCTGTAACTTTTCTTGGTCCTATGTTTATCAATTGACAAATGATGAGAATAAACTCAATGGTGCTGGTTAAAATTTAAAACATTTATATGTTACAAAATATCATTATGTCAAACATATCAAACAACAAGCATATTTTTTTTAGGTCATAAAGGTATGTATTTATTTAGCATGATTATGATAACATATCAATCAGAATTAATATTCAAGAGCAGTTGATCATATCATGAATTCACATCATAAAATGTCATATGTCATGAAATATGAACAGTGCATATTTATGAGAATGCATTTATGCTATGCATTCTCTCACTTATTTCTCATCCATCATATTAGTTAATGTGCATTTACTGGGTCTTTCATTATACCATAACTTTGATTCTGAACATATGAGCATTGTATATCATTGTACCCAGCATAAGCATGATGTATATCATTGTGAACATAAAACATAGTTAATTATGTATATCATTGTGAACATATGAGCATTGTATGTCAAATAAATGGAATTCATGATGTATATCATTGTGAGAGAATGCATAGTTAATTATATCATGATAATTTTTTTATATTTATACCATGTTTTATGATATTAGTTAATTATATCATGATAATTTTTTTTATATTTCCTGTAGGAATGTATATCATTGTATCCAACATAAGCATTTAGCTTTTTCCTCATATCAGATCATATTCATTTTCTCTTTATGTCAACATGTCATGCTATGTCATGTTTATGGTAAAATGTTTTATGTTCATGATAGATATAAAATGCATACTTAAAATAAATTTTTGTAATGCTATTGCATTACCAAACGATTGCTTCTTTAATCATTTACTGATCAATGGCTTCAAAAATTCTAGCACAAACCTAGTATGTCTTTCTGTTTGTTAATATCCTTCGGTGATTCGAGAATATTTTCCATCGATTTACCTATTTTAAAATCAATATTAATCTTTTATTAGTAATTAAATACATTTTTATTCTTCCTATATTTTTAATTATAGTGTAACTCACTAGCATTTTTAATTAGTAATTAAATTCATTTTTATTCTTCCTATATTTTTAATTATAGCGTAATTCACTAGCATTCTTAATTCATTTTAATAATAACTTATTTCATGTTTAAATCATTTTATTTTATTTTATGTTATTAAATACCTCAAAACTATTTTTACTTGCTATTTGTTTAAATCCTATCGTAACTTAAATTAAAGTCTCAACCATTTAATACTATAACGTACATCTTATCATGTCGTTATTAAAGAATTACATAATTATCTAATATTGATTCCATAATTATTTCCATAAATTCACTTTTAACATTGTTTTTTTAATTATAATTATATATTAAAATAAATTAAAACCACAAAAACTTCATTTGATTTGAACAATCATAGCCTCAAACAAAACTATTTTCATTTATTATACCAAAAACCTTTTTAAAATCTCATCATAATATTTATCTATTATATTTTTTTAAACTCGAAAATAACAATTTATGTGTTTATTACCTTAAATTATTTTTAATTCCATTACTTATTTGCTTAAATAATTATATCATCATAATTAATATTAAATAATTATCAACTATAATATCACTTTATTATCCTAAACTGTCTGATTAACATCTTTCATTTTACATATGCTATATAAATATTACTATTGAAAACAAAAATTTTCCTCACCAAAATATAATCATAACCTTAACTCATCTCATAAAATTATATTATTATTTTTTTATGACTTCTATTTATCTACCAAAACTTCATTTCTTATACTTATATAAATTTCATTTAAATTCATAGAAGCTTCATAATCATACACCCCTTTCTTTTAAGTTCACAAAATATTAACATAACTCTTAAGTTAAATCTCCAAATTGCTTTTATTATAACTTTCATTTTATTTAAATTGTTAACTTAATGATTAAATAAAACTTACCAAATCATATTGTATTTAACTCTTAACTTAAACATACATTTTACTTTAAAAAATATCACTCTATGTGCATGAAACATTTAATTTGTTTTTGTTTTTATATCATTAACCATTAATTCCTTCTTTATCAAAATCTTCTGCCAAAAACCATTTTCAACTTACCATCTTCATGAAATTAATCTTCCCATAATTTAGCTACAAAGAAAAACACACCAAACACATAGCCCCACTCAAAACCAACATTTTATTTCATACCTTGTACAACTTTAAGCCATCAATCCATCCATAATTCAACAAGAGCAAACCAAAAACCATAAAACAATTTGGCCAAGAATCATACCACTCGTAGAGTGGAAAAAGTTAATGGATCTACAAACTACCAAAACTCACCTTAAAGGAAACCAAAGAAAATCAACTAAAAGATGGTTTTCTCCTTATGATCTAGCTCCAATACGCACACCAACACTAACCTTCAATTCGTAAGATGTGGAACCTACTTAACAATCACATGCATGTTTGTTTCAAAGGCTAAATCAACCAAGAATTAAGGTGAGACGTCATTAAAGCTTCAGCTTTTCAAGAAATAACAAAATAAGGGATGAATCTAACTTACCCTTAGGATAAAAACAAGAAACATACTGTGGTTCCTTCTTTGAAAGATGAGAATGAAGATAATATTCGGCTAGTCTCTTATCCAACACCAAGGTCAACTTTTAAACCCACAAACAATCGCCAACAGAAAAAGAATAAGATGAAAACTTTGAATGGTTTCAACAACAACACTTCGGCCTCTTTAAAAAACCAAGAAAACAAGGAAGGTTTAGCTTGAAGTTAACCCAAACATGTAGCTTTTATGTAGGTAAGTTGACTATTTTAAAGAAGAAAGGAAGAAGATAAAAATAAAGATAAGAAAATGAAAGAAAAGAAAGCAAATGAATGGAGGAACAAGATTAGGTTCGGCCATGTGAAGATAAGAGAATGAAAGGGAAGCATTTAGATGTATTAGAGAGGGGATGAGCGGCTGAGAAGAGAAATGGGTAAGTAGGGCAGCCTTTGGATATTTCAAACCCTAATAATACAAGCAAAAGGACATCATTACCCCTCCCTTTCATATGCCATACGTATGTAGATGGGGATTTAGTATTAAATCTCACCAATACTAAGCTAAATACATATTTCTACTCCCCTTAATTCTTAAATACATTTTTAAATCAATTCCATCCTCCACCAATAATATCCACTTCCATCACCTATATATTTATATTTTTAATTCCCAAATGACTTGTCCATATTCCACTTCCACTCTTATAATTTCTTCTAATTAAAATATAATCTAATTTATTCTATTTATCTATTGATTATCTTCATATCACTAATTTCCTTATTGTTTTATCTTTTTTTTAATTATGAAATCATCACCTCAAATTAATGATATCATCATGTCATACAATTTTAAAATTAAAACTATCATTAGACTACCCATAATTAATATTAATTATAAAATTTATGAATTCAATATTCATTCTTACTTTACATGTCCTAATTCCTTAATATCACCTCAAAATCTTTGCTTAAATAAATACGACCTAATTTTGATATCATAAATAAATTTTAATCCAAAAATTTCAAAATTTACATATATCTAATTTAAGTTAATACAAGCACAATGGTCAAAACCATTCAATCAAATTCAATGTATATAACTCAGAATCTATATTTTAGTGCCATTTAAACTACATTTTAGGGGTTGCGGCAAAATTTCCAATATCCTTTTTTAAGCTTTAAACTTAATTTTTATCTTATACTTATCCACATAATTATAATTTTGTGTCATTATCACACCAATAACATAGAAAACACAACATAACATCAATTTATGAATGCATAATAAACCACTAAATGCAGGATGTGACATCAACTTTCTTGATGCATATGCAATTACCTTTCGATCTTGTATAAGGACACAACCTAGCCCATTCAATGATGCATCACTATAGATTAAATACTTTTTTCTTGGGGTTGGTAAAGTTAACATAAGAGCTTTTATCAAACATTCCTTTAACCATTCAAAACTCTTCTCATATTTCTCAGTCCATACAAAAGGAACATCCTTCCATAACAATGTTATCAATGGCATGGCAATCATAGAAAACCCCTTAACAAACCTTCTATAATGCCTTGCTAAGCCTAGAAAACTGTGAACTTCACTAACATTCCTGGGAATTGATCATTTAGTAACTACTTCAATCTTACTTACGTCAATTTTAATACCTTCAGCAGATGCCACATGTCCCAAAAATGTTACTTGTTCTAACCAGAAATCACATTTTGATAATTTCCTATATAACTATTTCTCTCTCATCTTCTATAGCATAATATGTAAATGCCTATCATGAGCTTCTCTGGTCTTTGAATATACCAAGATGTCATGAATAAATATAACCACAAACTGATCCAAGTAGCCTTTAAATACTGTGTTCATCAAAGCCATAAATGTTGCTGGTGCATTTGTCAACCCAGAAGGCATAACCAGGAACTCATAATGACCATAACATGTCTAAAAGGCTATTTTTGAAATACTACTATCTTTAACCCGAAGCTTATGGTAGCCCGATCTCAAATCAATCTTCAAAAATACAGCTGTACCTTTTAATTGATCAAATAAGTCATCAATATGGGGTAAAGGATGCCTGTTCTTGATTGCCCCTTTGTTTAACTATTTGTAATCAATACACAACCACGTGGTACCATCTTTCTTCTTAATAAACAAAACTGGAGCACCCCAGGGAGATACACTTGGTCGGATAAATCCCTTATCTAACAATTCTTGTAGTTATGTTTTCAATTCCTTCAATTCTGTAGGAGCCATTCTATATAGTGTAATAGAGATGGGTTTTATCCCCGGTAAAATTTTAATTTCAAACTCAACTTCTCTCTGAGGTAGCAAACCTGGTAACTCATCAAGAAACACATCTAGATAATTACAAATTATCGGTATCTCTAATATCTACATCCTCTTCTATCTTATATCAGTAGCATGTGCAAGTATGGCTTCACAACCCTATTGTAACAACCTCTAGGCCGTTGTTGCTGAAATCAAGTTATCTATCACTGACGGTATATTTCCTCAAATCTGAATAATATTACAACCTGGCTTCACAACCCTGTTGTAACAACCTCTAGGCCATTATCTATTTACAATCCATCACCACTTGATATTTGGATAACCAATCCATACCCAAAATTATATCATAGTCCTGGAAAGGCATCTCCACAAGATCAGACAAGAAACATATACCTTAAGTCATCAATGGACATTGTCGATAAATTCTATTTACTATATGATCTTTCCTTAGAGGACTAGAAACCACAATGTTATAGCCTAATTTCTCACAAGCAATATCAAGCAATCGTGCAAAATCCATGTTCACATAAGAATGCAAAGAACCAGGATCAAATAGTACGGAAGCATCATGATCAGAAATAAAAACATTACCAACAACAACATCAGAAGCTTCTTGATCTTCTCTTTGCACCAGATTATACACTCATATTGGAGCCCTTACATTCTAATTAATCGATCCTTGACTGATACCTCGACCACCACTGCTACGGCCTCTACTTCTGCCTCTAACTAAACTCTGCAATGTCTCTGATATAGATTTAGGCGGTTGAGTCTGCTGATAGGATCTTCCCTCAGTAACTGTATGTACAGATATATCTTGATGTTCAGGGCACTCTCAGCCACAATGACCAATACCTCCACATCGATAACATAAATTCATACTAACCCTATAAGTACCATGATGTACTCGACCACAAGTATGACATGAATGTCAGTCTGTCCATGATGAACTATGGCTAGAAGATCTCTTTCTCTATCTCTGTCGAGGCAATGATGGTCAAGACCCAACTAATTTACAAGTAAAGGAACCCCCAAACCTACCCCTCTTCTAGCTACTAGAACTGGATCCCTTGAAAGGTCTATGGATCTGCCCTCTCAAACTCTCTACTTCCTTCAAAGCCCGCTCTTAATTAAGTGCATTTGCCATAAGAGCTGAAAAATCTTCATGGTTAAATCTTTGTACTAATACCCTAAGATGAGGATTCAATCCCTGCTCAAATCTTTTACATCTATCCTGACTAGTTGCTAAAATTCCAGTGGCATAACAAGCTAATCTTGTAAACTCTCTCTCATATTCTGCAACTGACATATTACCCTACCTTAAACTAAGGAACTCTTGTAATTTCTTATCTGTATAAGCTGATGACACATACTTCTGATGGAATTCCCTCTGAAAATCATCCTAAGTCAATATAGGTGGATCAGTCATACCATGTGGAATAGTCTTCCACCATTCATACGCATCATCTTGAAGTAATGATAAAGCATATTCAAACTTGGCAAAATTAGGACACCTCAGTTGCCGAAGAACCCTACCTATTCGCTGTAACCACATCTCAGCAATAAAAGGATATGTAGTCATAGAAAAATCTGTAGCTCCATAACCCCGTAACTTCTTGAAATCAATCTTATATTCCTCCCTATTCATAGCTGGAGGTGAGCTGGCGGTACTGTAGATGTTTGCCTCTGTCTCTGCATAAATCATAAAAATTATGCATATTGAACATCCATGGGATCATCAGTGGAGGCATCAACCCATTCTAAGGGAGGTACTCTCTCTCCGCACTCACCAGGTTCACCCTGAATACCTGCACCACTAGGTCCCGATCGGACCTCCTCTATCTCTTGCCTTTGAAGTATTCTCATGAGGATTCAAATTACTCTCACCTTCTTCCCCAATTATCATCTCTCTTTCACTCATTATGTTTAATTTGTAACACACATATATAATTTACCCAGATCAAAATAGTTAGCAACAGTAAGGACGAACAATACTCCTATTATGCAGCTCATTAATCATTGGCAGTAGCTATTCCATGCAATAATCATAAAATAAGCAAACCATTGCTCTGATACCACTTAAACATGTTATACCCATATCCGACGCAACATGCTCCTGTAGCATAA
>CANYBF010588094.1:0-12468 GCA_948192965.1 Dalechampia spathulata | reverse complement strand
AGTCTTATTTGTGAAGAAAAAGGATGGAACGATACGGATGTGTATCGATTATAGGCAATTAAATCGAGTGACAGTGAAGAACAGGTATACGTTGCCACGAATCAATGACTTGTTTGATCAGCTAAAAGATGCTGCAGTGTTCTCGAAAATTGATTTAAGATCAGGATACCATCAACTTTGGGTTCAAGAAGGAAGCATAGCGAAGACGGCTTTTCGAACTCGCTACGGTCATTACGAGTTCTTGGTGATGCCATTCGGGTTGACGAATGCACCTGCTACATTCATGGCATTAATGAATACAGTTTTTATGGACTATTTGGATCACTTCGTCGTAGTTTTCATCGATGATATTCTGGTATATTCAAAGACTCAGGAGGAGCATGTGGGACACTTGAGATTGGTATTACAGCGGTTACGGGAGAGACAGTTGTATGGGAAATTAGTGAAATGTGAATTCTGGTTAGAGCAAGTGGTATTTTTGGGTCATGTGATTTCGGCTGAATGTATTAGGGTGGATCCGAGTAAAGTTGAAGCTGTGCTTGATTGGCCGATTCTGTGAAACGTCAGTGAAGTCCGTAGTTTTCTGGGATTAGCTGGGTATTACTGACGGTTTGTTAAGGGTTTCTCGATGCTTGTGGTGCCGATGATAACTCTGTTATGAAAGGATGTTTCTTTCCTTTAGACCGATGAATGCCAAAAGAGTTTCGATCAGTTGAAAGCGTGTCTGAACCAAGCTCCAGTATTAACTTTGCCTGCACCTGATAAAGACTTTATGGTTTATAGTGATGCTTCGCTTAACGGTTTAGGGTGTGTGTTGATGCAGGAGGGAAAAGTGATTGCGTATGCTTCGCGACAATTAAAGCCACACGAGAAGAACTATCCGACGCATGATTTGGAACTTACCGCCATTATCTTTGCACTGAAGATTTGGCGACATTATCTGTATGGAGAGTTATGCTACTTATATACGGACCATAAGAGTTTAAAGTATTTAGGCAAGCAGAAGGAGTTGAATCTAAGACAACGACGCTGGCTGGAGTTGATAAAGGATTATGATTGCGTGATTGATTACCATCCGGGAAAAGCCAATTTGGTAGCTGATGCGTTGAGTTGCAAACTAATTGCGGGATTGAGACAGTCACCGTTAAGGTTGGTTCAAGACATGTGAAAGTTGAATGGCTTATTTACAATGTAACCGGATTGTATGATAGCATAGTTACAGTTGCACGTGAAGCCGGTGTTGATAGAGCAGATTCAGAGAAGCACGGTGAACGATGAGGAATACCAGAAACAGTTACAGAAGGTTTAGACGGGTAAAACGAAACTGTTCCTATTGGATGATGATGGTAACCTCCGATATGGAGACAAGTTGTATATCTGTCGCACCCTAATTTTGGATCGGTCGGATTGATTGGGATGAATCGAGCCTATCTCCTTGTCGTTTTGCCCTCACGGGATATGTCAACAGATTAAAGCAGAACGTTAGGTGCCAGCGGGATTACTTAGTCCATTACCAGTTCCGGTGTGGAAATGGGATCAAATTACCATGGACTTCATCATGAGGTTACCAATGACACAGAACAGACATGATGCTGTATGGGTAATAGTGGACAGATTAATAAAAGTAGCTCATTTTCTACCCATACGTATGGACTACAGTCTGGAGTGGTTAGCCGGGTTGTATGTTGATGAGGTTGTGCGATTACATGGGGTCCCATCCTCTATAGTATCTGATCGAGATCCTCGATTCACATCACGGTTTTGGGATACATTTCAGAGAGCCATGGGCACCAGAGTACGGTTCAGTACTGCTTTTCATCCTCAGACCGATGGCCAGTCAGAGAGGGTAATTCAGATTCTAGAGGATATGTTGCATGCTTGCATTATGGAATGGTCAGGTAGTTAGGATCGCTATCTACCACTGATTGAGTTCGCTTACAATAACAGCTATCAGTCCAGAATACAAATGGCTCCTTTTGAGGCACTGTATGGGCGACAATGTAGAACGCCATTGTATTGGAATGAGGTTGGTGAGCGACAGTTAATTGGTCCTGATTTCATATCACAAGCAGAAAAGCAAGTACAGTTGATCAGAGCTCGATTACAAGCTGCATCAGATAGATGTAAGTCCTATACCGATCTGAAACGATGAGATATAGAATTTACGGTCGGAGATAAGGTATTTTTAAAAGTGTCTCCGTGGAAGAAGCTCCTGAGATTTGGTCAGCGAGGGAAACTGAGTCCGCGATTCATTGGACCTTACGAGGTGTTAGAAAGGATCAGACCATTGGCCTACAGATTACCGTTACCGCCGGAGTTGGATCGCATTCATGATGTATTTCACATTTCCATGTTACGACGGTATCAATCAGATCCTTCCTATGTTCTTCCCGTGGAAGTGATTAAGGTACAGCAGGATTTATCCTACATGGAAGAGCCGATACAGATTCTGGCATGAGAAACGAAATAGTTGAGGAATAAGCAGATTCCTCTGGTGAAGATCTTGTGGAATCATCATACCGGACAAGATGCTACTTGGGAACGGGAGTCAGTGATGAGAGAGAAGTATCCCCAGTTGTTTTCTTTGTAGTTTGAGTTAGAATTTCGGGGATAAAATTCTTTTTAGGGGGAGAGAATTGTTACACCCGCATCTAGGACCCTAGTAGTTGTGTGTATATATATGATTGCTAGGGTGTATGTATAGGCGTATGTATATAACTGATGTGATGTTGTTGAAATGCGAATGCATGTTTATGAGCTATGCTATGAGAATGAATGTGCCTTGATGGTTTCGTGAATGTATTCTGTGAATTGTGCTATGTGTATTCATGTGCTTGACTGTGTGTCGTCACCTTATTGAGGAGCGTGTCTTCTCGGTTGGATGAGGGACGGCATATATATGTGATTTAGTATGTGTTGGAAGTGTGTTTAGGGCTAGCGAGGAAGTTTGAGACAGTTACAGAGGAGTTAGGCTTGCCAAAAGGCAAGTTATGTGATTTTAGGAAGTGGTACGGGCGTACGGATTTCACGTACCGTTGTACGGGATAGGGGATTACAGGGATTTTAGGGCCTGGAGGGCGTACGGGCGTACCAAAGGGCGGTACGGCCGGACGTGAGCTCGCAGGAATTTTAGTTTGTCAGTAACTTCGAGTACGTACGGGCGTACCAAATGGGGTACCGGGGTACTGTTGCTCGCAGGAAATTGGGTTTATCAGAAGTTTTAGGTCGGTACGGGCGTACCAATTTCTGTACGGCCGTACGTGACGTTTCTTTGACTTTTATTGGCTAAAAACAAACGGTTTTCTTTAGTTTCTTTCCTTCTTCCTTAAGCTAAAATACCCCTAAACCCTACCAAAACTCCTACTTAGTGATTCTAAGCAATCCTAACGTCCGAGAACACACAATAGAAGTTGAACATGAGTAAAGACAAGATCACCGGCTTATACTAGAAGTAGCTTGATTTCTAGGTTTGTGCTAGAGGTTTATCGTTTGTGCTAAGTTAATGTTTGTTGGTTCATTGATGATCCCTTTTGATATCCTTAGATTGAAATAAGATCCTAAAGTGGATAATTCTTTCTACTATGTTCTTAATGATGCTTCTATGACTTGTTGGATGGCCATATGTGTTAGAATGATGCTTATATCATGGATACATGCATTGAGAGAAGGGAATATATGAATAAAAGAGAATAGGAAGGAGAGTGATGAGTGCAGAGCTAAGCTCTGGGCATACTGGGTCAATCATGTTAATGGATTCCATTAAGGAATCATATAGATTAATGCCCTCCTAATGGGAGATGAGTCTCGAGACATACAGTAGGAAACGGGTGCGTAGCATCATACAGTCAAATGCCCTCCTTCGGGAGATGAGTATCGGTACATACAGGGACCCAGTATGTGCGAAAGGAATGTGCACAACGATAAGAAAAGAAGAGGGTTATGAGAAGGAAAATGAGGGTGAGTGTATGGCATGTTGCATTACATTGCATTTATCGAAAATGTATTTTACGATGCTTGTACGTATATGTCTATCTATGATTTCTTAGCACTACTGAGTTTTATACTCAGCGTTTATCATTTGATGAACGTAGGTTTCGAGCCCTCAGGGGAGCAGCAGGAGAGGTGATAGAGGTCGTCAGCTGAGAAGGCATTCTCAAGGTGGTTGTAGAGTTGTTGGCAATCTCCATTCCTTTTTGTATCGTTTAGCTCTTATTAGTCATAGCGGCAGTAGTAGATAGTGTTATGTTTCAGTGGTGAGTTTGTTATGTACAGAGTAAACCCGTGTATGTATTGGATTGTTTTAATTATGTCTATGAGCTGTAAACAAACCGTGTGAACGAATGAATGAATATAACTTATTGAGAAAGAATGCATGCTTGTCTGAATGTATGCCACGCTACCCTTGTCCTCACCACTAGCGACTAGATTGTGTACCCATACGAATTCGAATACTCGGTTTTAGACGTATCCCTTGTAGGATGCGTAGCGGCTTTCTGTAGAGGAGGTCGTTACGTATGCTACGGGAGCATGTTACCCTAGGTATGGGCTGGGGTGTAACAATTATGGCTGAGTTTAATGGTTTAAAACTACTACTAAAATGTTGATTAAAATATAAAAGAGGTCATTTAAATTAACGAAGATTTAATTGGTGAAAATTAAGCAAGTAAGATAAAGAATTTAAAATCATGCTTAAGTTATTTTTAGGGCAGTTTTTAAGGCTTGCAGCAAACTTGAATTTGAAGACCTTAACAAATGAATTATGAGGCATATAATATATCATTTTGAAGCTCTAAAAGTCTATAAAATTGGTTTGGCTTTAATTGGAGTTCATTTGATTAGTGAAAATAGGGTCGAAAGACATGATGTTCACGTGGTAAATTAAAGTAACTATTTTAAAATAGTTGCTTTACATGTCTTAATGATCAAATTATTGGGCTTATGATATATGGATTGAAAGGTCTTTGAGTCTACTTTTTATTAGTAAAAAGATCTAAATTTTTAAAAGTCATATATTTATTGAAAAATGGTAAGAAAGACCAACTCTATTATGGCTAAGTAACATAATTTTTGGATGTTATTCTAAATTTTTTAAAAAATGAAAATATAAGATATATTGCCATAATAATAAAAGTTGAAGTTAATGATAGATATGGATAATTAATTAACTTCTCATTTTCTTAATAAGGATTAATTATATAGTTATATGATCTTCTTTGGGTAAAATGTTTATGATTGGATAATTTATCCTTATGATATGATTGTGTGAATGTCTATGATATAAAAATGAAATAGGTTAGGTGTAATCTATACTTATGGTCGAATTGGAGTATTGAAGATTTGTTGTATTATGATTAGGTGATAACACAGATTATGAACCTATTCCTCCAATCAACATAGACAAAGGAAAAACGATAGTAGGTTTATGCTAGTTGTGACAGTTTATGTTGATTCATGCTATTAATAGGTTGATTCATTTAAAATGAATCGACGGGTAAGCAAAAATGTTTACCTTAAAATTAATATATGATTATGTTTTGATTTACATCCTTTAATAAGAAAGGGTGGTGATTATAAGATTCTGTGCAATAACAGAATATTTGATTATATATGATTGCATAAATAATTATTCATGTAGCATGTCATTTTCACTATTGCATTTATCATGACATGTATATTGGAGCAATAAGGGAGGAGGAGAATGAGCAATGTAAGGTCATGTTAATGTGTTACCAAAAAGATAGTGGAACACATATGCATACTAAAAAAAAGGGGGTACGAGTACTGAGCCACTTGCATGGGAGAGATAAGGAAGGAGGAAAATGAGCGAATGGTAAGGAAAAAGGGAGCTCAATAAGAAACAGAAGGAGGCGATAATGTGTTACCGAAAAAATATATCAGAACATGAAAATACCAAAAAGATAGCGGTATATGGCCAAGCCAGTACTATATGCACATATATATGAGAATACTGGGCATTCATGATTATGATAATGATATAGGAAAAATAGAGGGGAATGCATATCATGATGCATTCCAAAGAGAAAAAGGCATATTCCATCATATTCATGTATATAGACATTGATGGAATGATTATGCAGAAATCAACAATTGAATGCTGAAAGATGCTGTGTGAATGATGAAAATGATGTGAATTGCCTTGCATAAGATGTTGTGATTGAGTTATATTTATAATGATATCTGAATGAGTTTTGCTTGCAGACAAGATGTTATATGAAAAGTTATATGGAATGATATGCTATATGCTATGATATGAATATTTCATACTAATTATTTTACTAACACCACTGAGTTTTATTCTCAGCATTTGTTAATTGATGAATGTAGGCACTAGTGGCATGAGAGATCACAAGATTTTGGGGTGACAGCAGGAGACCTGATTTGCTAGTAAAGGTCTTAGACTACCAGAGAGGCTCTTATTTTGTGGCTCATGTAACTTACCACTTTATGTTTGTACTATGGTTGTAAAGATGCTAGTGACATTGCATGTTTACACTATACATACATTTATGACATGTTTTTAAGTGGTATCAGAATTTACAATCTTTTGGTTGGTATCAGAACTGTGGAATTGAGTTATGCATGCTTGAGCAAATTTTTATGATGATAAGATGAAGTCATTTTGCTACATATATTATGCATGCATGATATGGTTTCATGTGATTTAGTTAATGAATTAATGATGAGCATCCTTTATAGGGTAATTATCGATTTTCTTTTAGAGGAGATTAGTAGTTACACTATAGAAGGCATGTCATATCGGGTCACGAGTGTGACATATACAGAGTAATATTGAATCCAGATCAAGCTTGTCATCTGAAGCAAGTATTGTTGTATAAAAGAAATTTGAGTTAGTGTTGGGTTTAATCCAAATGATATTATTGCTGATCCGGGGATTCGAAAGTCAATTGAAGAGTATAATGTAGAAATTAAAGATAAAGTGAGAAGGGAATACTTGTTGAAGGGTCCATGTCAACCAATTTATCATAATTTTCCTTGAAAATAGCAAGGAAATCAATTTTGGTGTTTTAATCAAGCATGGTTTGACAAGTTTGATTGGTTGGAATATAGTGTGGAGAAAGATGTAACATATTGCTTTTATTGTTATCTTTTTAAGCAATCAGCTAATAGATTTGGAAATGATGTGCTCACAACATCAGGGTTTAACAATTGGAAGAAAGCTATTTAGATTTTTAATGAACATGTTGGTAAAGTTAATAATGATCATAATAATGCTAAGTGACATTGTGAAGTTTTCAAAAATCAAAGGCAAAGTGTGTCTCATGTGTTATCTAGCCATAGTAAAGAGATAGAGATTGTATATAGAACACGTTTAACTGCTGTTCTACGTGTGGTAAAGTTTCTTATATTACAAGGTCATACTTTTTATGGTCATGATGAATCTTCTGACTCCTTAAATAAAGGAAGCTTTCTAGAGATGTTGAATTGGTATGGAGATAAGGTTGAGAGTGTTAAATATGTGCTTCATGAAAATGCTCCTGGAAATAATCAAATGACTTCTCCATAAATACAAAAATATTTGGTGAGAGCTTGTGCAGAAAAGACAAGGCAAGTAATTATTGATGAAATTGGAGATAACAATTTTTCTTTACTTCTTAATGAGTCTTGTGATAACTAAATGAAAGAGCAGATAGCTGTAATTGTGAGATTTATGAACAAAGGAGGAGAGGTTATTAAAAGATTTCTTTATCTTGAGCGTGTTATTGATACTTCATCTTCTTCATTAAAGGTGCATTTGGATAGCTTGTTTACTACATATGGTTTATCTATTTTTAAACTTTGAGGTCAGGGATATGATGGTGCATCAAATATGGGAGGATAATTTAATGGGTTAAAGACACTAATTTTGAATGAAAATCCATGTGCTTTTTATGTTCACTAATTTGCTCATCAATTACAATTAGTGGTTATTACAATTTATGTTGTAAAGAATTTTATGATTATTACTGAATTCTTTGGTTATCGCAGCATGATTGTGAATATTGTGGGTGCTTCCTGTAAAAGAAAAGATGCATTACTTTAAAAGCAACATGAAAAAATTATGGAAAATTTAAAGAAAGGTGAGATAATTTCAGGAAGAGGTAAAAATCAGGAAATTAATCTTGCAAGGCCTGGTGACACTTGATGGGGTTCATATTATATAACTTTGGTTCATTTATTTACAATATAGGAAGCAGTGTTGGAAGTGTTACAAAATGTATGTGATGATGGAAGTATTCTAGATCAAAAGGCACAGCATCAGGTGTGTTACAAAGGATGGAGAGCTTTGAATTTATTTTCATCTTGTATTTGATGATGAAAGTATTGACTTTGACTAACGAGTTTTCATTTTCTTTTCAACAAAAAGATTAAAACATTATTAATGCAATGAGTTTGATCATGAATGTAAAAGATCTTTTTCAAGAATTGAGAGAAAATGGATGGAATGAATTTATAGAAGACGTGAAAAAATTTTATGATACAATGTTTATTCTAGTGCCAAATATAGAGGATAACATACCGATTAGAGATTGTTCAAGGCGTGAAGGGTAATCTGTTACTTACTATCATCATTATCATGCTAAGATCTTTATTACTGTGATTGATTTGATTATTGGTGAGATGAACAACTGATTTAGTAAAATATCTATAGAACTATTGCAATGCATTGCTTGTCTTAATCTAAGAAACGTCTTTGCTAAATTTGATCGTGACATGCTTCTTTGACTTGTTGAGATTTATTCAGAGGATTTCTCTATATTTGATTGTGACTTGCTTCTTTGACTTGTTGAGATTTATTCAGAGGATTTCTCTATATTTGATTGTGTAGTTTTGAAACAACAACTTGAAACATATGTTTATCATATGAGAAATAGTAATGACTTCTCAAGTTGTCAAGATCTTGCAAGTCTTGCTATGAAGATGGTTCAAACAGATAAACGTTTAATTTTTCCATTGGTTTATCATCTCATTGAGTTGGCATTAATTTTACTAGTGGTAACAACAACAGTTGAAAGAGCATTCTTAGTAATGAACATTATTAAAATAGACTTATGGAATAAGATAGGTGATGAATGATTGATTGATATAATGGTATGTTATATCAAGTGACAGATATTTAAAGGAATTGATGAAGAAAAGATTCTACAACATTTTTAAAACATTCAAAATCAAAGAATTCAACTTTCTCCTCGTTCATATTAGTAATAATATGTTTATTTCTTTGAAAATTATTATAAACATGTTAGCATTTGAATTATTAATGAAATTTTAGTTTATTTTCATATATATTTAGTTGAATTTTTAGCCACCCTTTATTGAATTCCTGGCTCTACCACTAACTGCAGGTTAATTAGTTATGCTTCTCATATGCTGGCTTCTTACATTGTACTAAACGAAATGGATCCACCAGTGCTACTTACACTTCATATGGTTGTTAGCTATGAAGACTTGATAGTGTGCCTTTGTTTATCATAGAATAAAGATATGAACACAACTTGTTGAGATATTCTAGCCAGATATGCCATGAGTTCATAGATCAACTTTCTTAATTTTCATCTACTTTGGATACAAATTAATATTATACAAGGTACCCCAAATCCTATTATTTGGAATTAAAAATATATACCCTAATAAATATATTAAATTATATGCCTTCAGTTCTTTTTGATTGGAATTTTAGGAAAAAATATTTATCTCATAATATTTGTCATTTTAATAATTCTATGTAATTTTAAAAGATAATTTTCAATTTTACCTTTTTTAAATTTTAATATATCATTAATTATCAATGTAATTTTCAAGATTTTAAATGTCCTTTCATTTTTATCTAAAACTCTTTTAAATAAATTTACCATTGATATTGAATATATTCAAGCTTTCAAGAAAAACTCAATTAAAATGGAGAGAGAGAAAAAGTCAAGTGAGATAGTTGAAAATTTCTTGATGGATGATGAAGATTGCACTGGAAAAGTTAAAGATTTGATGAAATTTGAAGATGATGCTTATTTTGAAGATTCTATGTAATTGAAGACTTTATGTATGTTCGAGATCTTGACTTAAAAATTCTTTCAAAATATTAGTTTGATTTAAATAAATTATCATACCCAATTAGTGTAGCATGATTAATAAAAACCGTAAACTTAGGAATTCATTAATCACTCTATAAAAGATCTGTAAATTTTTTTATGCCAATAGAATATATTTGACCTAATTTTTACTATTGGTGGTTTCATAACCTATAACTTCAACATCACCTGCCATATAAATCTTTCATATTATAAACATAGCATGTCATTTAACAATCTTCAGTATGTAAACATTATTTACAACATTTACATACTTCACACATCAATATTTATAGCACCTTTACTATAGTTTATAGGCATAAAATATTTTACTACCCATAATATTATACAGTGATAGTTGCACTAACAAAACATTTGCTAGGAATACGTTATATTAACAAAAATGTTTTCCAAGGGTCATACGTGAATCAAATTGTCCTGATTGCTTTGGTGCTTTATTGATCTAGTTGCCTCTCTGGATTACTTTAGCATGCATTCATCAAATGACAAAGCTGATTATAAAACTCAATGGTACTTAATAATAAGTATAATGTGCTTTAAATTATAGACTACAAAGTGATAGCAATCATAAATCAAACATAAAGAAGAATGTAAGTTATACAACATTTTATCATTGATAATCCTTGTAAACATTTTGAATATTTCAATAGTAATATTATCATTTTGTATTCATGTCATAGGAAAATCATATTAGCTTTGGCTGAACATTATAAGGTTAATGCTTGTATATCTCAAATAAGACAATTCTATGTTGTTTATAACAACTATAGCAATTATGTGTAGCATTTTCTTCACCTTTGTCATTTCTTCATTCCTATACACAAGATAACAGTTATATAATGTTCATGTTAATGATTGCAATTGTATTGCATTCCACTTTCCTCTATCATTTTTTCTCAATTGGATAGTCATGACATGCTATATGAATTATGAATGCAAATGCTTTGCATTTTCTTCTTTATCTCATTTCATTGTATATCCATGTAACTCATTGAGTAGGGAACAAAACTCAACCTACCTCATAGTTAATAATTTATCACATGGCTCACTAAGGAGGGAACATAACTCAACTTACCTCAGGAATAATCATATTATCATACTATGCATAATTAGTACGGAATGGTACTCAATCTACCATCGAGGAGGGAACCATACTCAATATGCCTCATAAATCTTGTCAATTATCAATTTATATATAATCGTGCCTTCCTTATCCTTCCAAAATGTCATGCTAATGATTTATGATGCATGACTTATTCACATATGAAATCATGTAATATCGGTACAACAGTAAGTAATAATATCTCAAATACCTCAGTGCATTGCAAATTAACATCAACATAAAATAATTATATATTCGTAACACTTTGCATTACAAGCTTAAATCCTTACCAAAAGTATAACTGTGCATCTATAACCATTCAAAATATCTATAAATTGCATAACCATCATTAATGAAATATAATTAATATACATTATAATTTACATATCAAAGCTTGAATCGTCATGCTTTTGATTTTACCTATAATTTTCATTTATATCATAATTATTATTAGGCATAAACCTATTTTTATTTTATCTTTATCTTTCCATAAAAGCAGATACTGTGATCCCCTTATTATCTTTGCCTATTACATACAAGTATTTTGATGCATCGACTAAATATCCATACAAATATTCCATACTTTCATAGTTATGTATCTGATATCCTTATATGTCACTTAGTTTTCAATTATTTTGAATCAAAGTATAAGAGATCATCTATCAATAATTTCAAATCATAAATATTTTATTCAGTAGTACATATATTTAAATATTTGATTCTTTATACTTAATCCATCATTCTATATATATAGCATGGTCAAATCATCAAGAAAAAATAGTTTAATTGCTCATCAATGTATATGTGTATGTGTGTATATATATAAGTCAAAAGGGTTAAATATAATCCAATTATTTTAATTTTAACATAAAAGGTACGTAGCTATATGTATAATGTAATAATATTGGCTTGTAAATCTCTAGTGCAAAATGACATACATCTAATTTGTGCATTGAATTTCAATTAAGGATTTAGCATATTAATACATACTTCATCAATGGCATAGAAGGGAACTCTTAGCTAATCATTTGGATAAGGATTAACCAACCTTATGTTGGTTTGTGTAGTCAATTAAGCAGCGGAAGAAATTTAAAATTTTATTTTAAAACAACAAACCACAAGATGATCTTTGCATCAAAACACAGAGAAAACTGTTAAGAGATTTGAAGCAACAGATTGATAGTAACTCTAACATTCAATGCAGATGTCCTTCGTTCTTGATCTCTATTGCGTTTATGGTTGTAGCAAACCAAAAACCAC
>CANYBF010587998.1:0-14052 GCA_948192965.1 Dalechampia spathulata | reverse complement strand
AATGGTAAAATCGATTTTGGAAACTCATAGAATAGATCTCCACCACCCGAACCCAATCTCTAAAGGGTTTAACTAGCACTCATGTTATGGGTCGGTTGGACCAATCCGGAACCATCCGGTGGCGACTCCTTAAGACTCTTTCGAGTCCGTATCATTCCCTAAGGGAACCCCTTAGGAAGACTGCGCTTTTGCTCCAAGTGCGGTCCCCGGTCCATGACTTTTGCAAGCCTCGCTCTGGGCCCCGGCAGAAACCAGCGCTCACACATCCCTTTTAGTAAAGTCATTCATTTCAGTCAAGTAATATAGTACCTTAAGATATTCTAATCCATTCATAACATTTACCATAGTTTCACATTAATTCATAAAGAATAAGTAAACATGAATCCATCCTATTAGATATCACACAACAATGATAGTGATCATAGATTTTAACCATTTCAGCACACATAAATTACCAAGGAAATTCATAATCCAACATATCATATCTAGCCCCTTTTATACCTTTAAATGTGTTTATAAGTGTATAAGATTGAGTGGTATGGTTTTAAAGGGTATAGCTTAAAGTTTGGAAGCTTGAAACATGTTTCCCTTAAGGGGTCAAAACAAGTAAGGCAATACACTATTCATTTAGTATATGATACTATTCATTTGATCAATTTTTACTTTACTTTTCCTTTTACTTCTACCTTACTTTGCTTCATCCTTTTAGAGACCTTATAAGACTCATTATAAACCATGAAGAACATTTACATTTAGGCGTTTAATCCATGTATAAATCAAGGCAACAAACCTACAAAACCTTTGATTTTGGTTTCTTGTCAAGGACCCCTGAGGATGGCATCCCATTTTTTACTGCCTTATACTTTTTTTTAATGAGATAGGTGCCATAGGAAATTAGACTTCATAAGATTTAATTTGAGTACTTACACAAAATTTTTAGACAACGTTAAAGCCTCCAAAAGTCATTTCTAAACCAGGTCAAAATTTCTACCGAGACAAAAATCCGGGTTTGCATACTTAAGGTTCTATTTCATTTTTCATGTAACCAAATGCCAATTTCTTCATTTTAACACCTTATTCCATCTTACATTCATGAATTCTTATAAGTTATTCATTCATACCAATTCTTAGAGGCCAAATACAAAAAATGATAATTTTGGGTAGCAACTTTTTTAAACACTCTTTTTTGTACCATTTCATTTCTAATGCAAATTTGACATTCTAATTCACTTCCATTTGCACTCAAATTGCATAATCAACATCTCAACACATAATTTAAGCATGTCATCCATAAAAATCAAGCCAAAACATAATGTTTTCTCCTTATACTCCAAGGAACTCATGCTTCCAAAATAAGGCAGCAAACATCCCATTCACAATCACTATTCTTCTTCCACTTTCCTTTACCCTTTTCATATCTTTTAACACATTTCATCACCCCATATTCATCATTCACACATAGCACAACAAATTAAGAGTTAATTAAATCATATACAAGCTAGGGTTTGCATGAAAACACATATACATACATAACTTCATTTCTGTTACACCAAGATAGCATGTTAAGCATGCTTAAACATGTATTTCATCAAATTCATCATTTTTCCTTCATTTACTTCAAATTCTTCATGCTAGTAGAAACCCTACATGCTCTATACATCAATTTTATCAAATAATATGAAGCAATAAGTACACATATGAAGAGAACAAGCTTGAGAACCCCTTAAATATAGAATTTCCATGAAAAATTACCTTAGGTTTAGGATTTTCTTTAAGTTTGAAGTGTAAGAAGGGGAGGAAGAAGAAGTGAACATATGTTTGGAATTTTAGAATGGTAAATCCCCTTTTCCCTTCTCATATTTCCTATTTATGATTTACTTCATTATTTTTAAAAATTTTAAAGAAAGAGGCAATCGTATGTTGACACATGTCAACATATAATAAATTCCTTACTCAAATTGAATTCTTACTCCTTTAATTAATTACTTTCTACCTAATTTAATACCATGATCATACATAACATACATGTCATACATGCACACATGCACATAAGTATACACATACATACATATTTTTAGTTTCCAAAATTACCCCTCTTTTCATAAATGACATTTATGTCCTAAATTTACTCTTAACATTTACTTAATTCTAACTTCACCACCACTTCGTTTCATGCATTTTATCATATGCATTCATATACAATAACATGTCTAGCATGACAAGACATCACATTCTACGTCTCAATTCCATAATTGAGCATTATTAAAGACCATGCACATAACCACTTCCAATGCACATCTTAAGGCAATTTAATGGCACATATATCAATTCAAGGTATTCATAATCAAACATTACCATGCATTTCATACTTTCATCATTCCTTCATCATAACACATGCATAAAATACAAGCACATAAAGAATACTATGCGTATGGGTGTGACAATCTTACATTAGCTAACTAAAATTCTTACTTCATTATGCTAAAACAACATTCCCAACACAATTAGAAGGAGTGATTCAGTTATTCAAAAGAAGAAAAAGGTGAGAAGAGAAGGAAGCAAAGAAGATCCATGAGATGAAGAAATGACCCAACATCCTACCATATGCATTCCCCTTCTCCATAAAAAGCCACTAATACAATATTTTAATATATCTAACATTATGACAAAATAAATAATGTATTTATTTATCTTACCACTTAAGATATATAATATAATAATACTCCACTAATAATATTAAATATATTATACATAGCCCCACTTCATGTATTTAGTATAATATATATGTATATATATATGTATACTAGTAACAATAATTAATATAGTACTTATTTATTCTAGCTTTTAATTTATAACAAAAAGAATTAAGGAATACATGTATAATTTATTTATTTAATCTTGTTACGTATTAATTAATTTAGTGTGACTATCATATATAATTTTACTGTATTAATATATTTATTTTTACATGCATACATATACACATAAATTACATATTCATTTAAATAAATAAAACCATTAATCAAATTTTATGTATTATGACTATATGTTTTAATCATTAATACAACACATCATAAATTCATAGCAATTATTTATACAAATTAACATTCAATGCAATTCACTAATTCGTGTAATGTATATGTATATTTATACGAACGCTTAAATTAACACATACATATAAGCATATGCACTATAATTACACTATGCATTTTTCACAACCACATTTCATGCAATATAAAAGACACCATTCTAAATTTTCATCAAAGCATATCAACACTCATCTCAAAATACTTTGTTTCCATTAATCCTTCATGTGCATCTAATCAATAAAACATTCATCACCATTTAATGTCATAATTTCATTTAATTGCATACTTCATTCATTGTATCACATAATATGATCAATGCACTTAAATATGGTATGTGTGTGGATATGACATAAAACACAAGCTAACATCTACTTTTATGATTGTTAGGTTACTTTTAGTAATCCAGCTCTATTACTACACTTAAACTTACAATTAAATTAGCTCCTACATCTAGGAATTAATCTTAACAGGTGTTCTTATGTTCATTCAATTTAACTAACTCTTCTTTCAAAGTAATTAACTAACCAATTAATGCTTAACTAGTTAAAAGGGCCTTATTTTAACAAGCAATACATTATAAACAATAATCCCAACATAAGGATCTGAAGAAGTAAGAACTAGATTACTAAATAGAAAAAGATCATTTTATTTAAAATATAAATTCCAACTCTATGATTAAAATATACTAAAACATGATGAAATAAAGGAAAATGTAAAGTAATATAATGTTGAAAAGTAATACACCATAAATATAAATTACGTTAAAAAAAATGAAATAACAGTCTTTAGAATTTCTTCAAGACTCTCAAATTTTTCGTCAACTTCTCCTTCAACTACAATTCCACTCAACTCCTTTAAGAAGAGTTAAAAATAAAGAAGACCAAAGAAGATTATAACATAATAAACCCTAAATCTAGTTTTATGATTTTCTAATGAAAAAACCTAAAACTATTATATGATATGAGATGGTAGATGCATCGAACCTTAAAATTCTTTTATATGTCCTTGAAGAAACCGTCCCAAAATGGTTATTATCATGTAGATCATCATGAACCTCTAATATTTGATCAAACAACTTGGATTTAAAAGTGAAAATAAGTGAAAATCATGGCCTAATCACTCAATACGAGTCATGTTATGTTTAACATGAGCCATGTCGAGCTTGTGTAGGATATAAGTGAAGTTTTTGAGGCCAACATAAGTCGTGTTGATCATGACATAACTCGTGTAATCCAAAAATCAAAGAATACATGCAAAAACTGAGGCCAACACGAGTCGTGTAGCCCCTAACACGAGCCATGTTGGCTATATACACCTATTTCCTACATCAATAAGACTAACATGAGTTATGTCATATAACCTCTAACACGACTCATGTCACCTAAAATAAAGAAAAATATCCAAGAGTTGACTTTCTAAACCTATAAAACAGAAAATCATGGAGTTAAAATGAAATTGAAAAATAAGGAAGGTAAATACTAGTGGTTAAATGCATAAAACTATAAGTTATATTCTAATATGCAATAATCTATAGCTAAATATATGAAATATGTTAACAATATTATCAAATGAATACATGGTCGTGGAACATGAATAATGCATGAATTACTATATGAAATGTCTAAGTTTGAAAGTAAAGTGCATGAAAACATAGCTTATAAATGCAATAAAGTTATGAGAAATGTACGTGATAATGATATTGATCATATATGATAAATTAATGAAAAATAAACAAATTATAAATGATACAAAATATTCCAGATCAAAAAAATGAAAAAGTTTAAAATTTTTAAAAATACAATATAAAACATCAAAAACTCCAGAAAAAGAAGAAAAAAGAGAAATCAACTTTCTTTTATTTATAAGGAATATATATAAAGGAAAAAGGAAGAAAAAAGGAAGAATTTGAAGAAAAAACAATAATAAAGAATAAGAAAATAATGAAGAAGAAGAAGGAGAAGAAAAATAATGAATAAGAAATTATAGACAATCATAGAATGAGGTAGTGATAATAAAAACTATAACGATAGTAGTGATAACAAAACTATAGCAACTATAATGATAATGGTGATAACGGTGGTGGTGGTAGCAATGATGATAGCATGCTCATGATAATGATAATAATAGGGGATTTTTAATATTTATAATGGTTAGAGTTAAAAAAAAGAATTAAGATTTGATAAAAAAAATGAAGTTTTGATAAAAAAAAACTATAATAAATAAAAAAATAAAATAGTAATATAAAATACAAATATAATAAAAATTTAATTAAAATTAAACTGACATTTAATTAAAAAATTTTAAAAATATGATATTTTTTAATTAATTGTAAAAATAATATAAAAATAAGAAAAGCCAAAGAAATCCAAAGATGACTAGAATGCAACATACCCTTTCTTTTTACTTATTTTTTTTTTTTTGAAGGAATGCATCATACCGTTATATGTAACTGGCAATCCCTCCTTTAACAGAAACGCCCCTCAAAAATTAAATAAAAAGAAAAAAGCTTAAAAGAGAAAACTAATGTTTCAACCCAACCGCCAGGTTAGAGCCTTTTTCTTTTTTTACCTCTATCTTTCTTTCTTCTTTTTCTTTTTTTTTTCCTATTTGTTTCTCGATAAAATTTTTCAGTTAAGCAGGGGTTAAAAGCTAGATTTTATTTTCTGTTAGGGTTTCACATAACTCAAGATCGCACTCATGCACTGAAAATGTGACTCATAGATTGTACCGTGTGGAAAGGAAATAAATTTGAACTTAATTAACTTGGATTAGGGTGTAGTTCAGTTCAGTTGAATAGGGTTTGGGCATGCATGTCTTTGATTTATTAGTTTCCAGTTATTTAAGTGCTTGAATTTCGGTTATAGTTGAGCTGAAAAGAGATTTACGAATTCTTGCGTTATAATTGTGATGCTATGTCAATTTCTATGTCGGGTGAGTGAGAATACTGGTTTTTGGTAACCTTGAAATGGTTTTAATTTCATGTTTATGGCTAACTCTGTGGAGATAATACAAATATGCTTAATTATGTTATTTAAACGAGTGTTTACTTGGAACCTTTCGCAATGTGGTTCCTCTTTTCTTGGAATTTCTTGTCACTGCCTTTCATGATTAGGGCTTTGGCAATCATTCGTTGTGGCCGATTTTGCAGGTTAGAAATGAATTTGGAAACAGAATAAGTGTAAAAAATATTTTAGGCTGTTTTGGGACAGAGATTATGCTCTGGAGATTTTAGAGCTGTGCCTAATTTGCAGGGTTTCATGTCATGAATTCACTTTGTACAAATGAAACATGACTATCTAGATTTTCAGGTTAGCTTGTTTTTCATATGCCTACAATTGAAGCTCTGATATGAAGATAGTGGCTATTTAAGTTTTTAACTGGCTAATTATATGATACCAAGCATGCCTTTTCATTTGGAAGACTGAACAATCTCAAAAATCTTGTGTCACTTCCCAAAGCTTGAAGCTCTCTCATTGAAATTGTTGCCACAACTTTATAATTATTAAAACCTTTTTGTGCAAATCAGTGATGATATGAGGACTCTTATATTTTTTGCTGGGATATTTGAAATCTTTTTCATTTTTTGATTTTTCTTATATTATTTATTGAGTGATCCATATAGAAGAATTGCAAATTTTCACAATGAAATTTTCTCTTGCTAGTTTGGTAGCCATCAAGAGGCGTGCAGAATGATGACACCTTCGTTTAATAAACTGTTCGCTTCTTGTGGTTTCTAGGGTTAGAATTAAGACTCAATACAATTTTAGGGTTATTCCTCATATTGTAGCTCTTAATCCTTCCCTAGTGATTTATTGGCAGGATTCTTCAACAGTGATGCAAATGGATGAGAATGAAACTAGCATTATTCCGAAGGATGAAATTCAAAATGGTGGATTTATTCAAACGCAGACCATCATGTACTGTTCAAATGTATGAACCTTATCAGCTTTGCAGTGTTGTCTACTGTATATCTTATTTTTTGTATTATTTAAATTCCTAAGGTTGGAGATAAAAAAATCTTTAAACAGTTATAGGATTTTATTTATTTTTTTAAACTGTTCATTAGCAAGGAAATGCGAATACATACTTACTTTGGAATGATGGCGCATGTACAGAAACTTAAAGACGATCTGGAAACAATAGGACATAAAATCAAGCAGCATGAGAGTAACTTGAAATTACTGAAAAATCAGAGAAACAAATTAGATGACTCCATTCTTGATTTGCAAGGTATATGCACTTATTTTCTTGCTGTCATGGAGATAAACATTATTGAACATAGCAAAGCTAATGAAAAGCGTTACTCATGCCATTGACTTGGAACAAACTTGCGAAGTATTTTCTTGGATATATGCACATTGTCATCATATGGTGTATTCTGCCTTCAAACGTGATCTGCTATCTGGGCTTCTAAATTGAATATTTTTATCACCTGGTGGTTCTCCAGGCATAAGTACTTCCTCTGTTGTTTGGGATCCGCCATGTACATGCATGATTTTGGTAACAGTTTATCATGATTGGTTATGAAAGTTATGCCACATATAGAATTGGAATCATGTGCAATGTTATTCAATTAGGAAAAATAAGCATCGTGAAGTTATCATTGTAAAATACTCTGAACATCACCCCTTACATTTTCTTCACTGACAAGTTTTCTACCAGTGATTCTTGGTAAGTATCATGTTGCAACCCCGGCTACTGCTGAAAATACTCATAATGCCAATCAGAGTGAGGAGGAAATAAATGAACGGATTCTGCAGCATGAAAAGTCTGCTGCAGCCATTTTATGCCAACTTAGAATGCACCATGGAACTCATGCTTCTAATCTTTCATGCACCAAGGATGTGCTTGGCATTGTTGCTACACTTGGCAAAGTAGAAGATGATAAGTTTAGCAGGTCAGTTGGAATTTACTTGTTGCCAGTTTTTGGTGCTTGACAAATTATGGATTCTGCATAGACTGAATTTTTAGTAGATTTCCATCTTATGCTTTTTCTAATGAAAGAGCCAACAGAGCAGCATTTTGGAAAAAATAAAAAAGTCTGCAGAATTTGCTGCTAATATAAATTTTTTGTGAATTGATCCCTATTGTTTCGGTCCGTGTGATAGTTCGTTGGTAGTTATCTGCACCATTCTTAATGTACTTATGCTATCTTGTTTCATGATTGCAGGCTTCTTGCCGAGTATTTAGGAGTAGAGACTATGCTTGCAATTGTTTGCAAGACTTATGAAGGACTTAAAGCTCTTGAAACTTATGACACAGAAGGTCACATTAATAATGGCTCTGGTCTTTACGGCCTTGGTACTTCTATTGGGAGAGCTCTAGACAATCGATTTCTTGTAATTTGTCTTGAAAATTTAAGGCATGAATTCTTTTTGCTGCTTTTTGAAATATGAATCACTTTTGAGATTTTAAAATTCTAAAATTAATTCTTTCTTATTGTGCAGACCATACTGTGGTGAATTCCTTGCTGATGACTCACAAAGGAGGCTTGATCTTCTAAAGCCAAAATTGCCAGATGGGGAGTGTCCACCTGGATTTATGGGCTTTGCTGTAAATATGATCAATGTGGAGTCTACGAACTTGTTGTATGTCACATCTAGTGGATACGGTCTCAGAGAAACTCTATTCTATAATTTGTTCTCTCGTTTACAAGTATATAAACGTAGGGAGGACATGTTGCATGCACTTCCTTGCATAAGTGATGGAGCCATTTCACTAGATGGAGGAATTTTAAAGGCTAATGGTTTCTTTTACCTGGGTAATCAGTAAGTTGCTTTATTTTCACTTTCAAAAATGCCTAAATGATAGTGATTATATCATAGTTTGTGATTCTGTCGTATTAGCTGTAATATGTTGTTTTACCACCAAAGTCTCGGGCACATCTTTCCCTTCAAAATGTCAGCTTATGATTATCACGTGTTTCTCATTTTTTTGTACAGCAAAAACATATTTTGAGATGTATTTTGATTCATATGATGCATCTTTCAAGTGGTATGCATTTTTTTTGGATTCATTCTACTTTTAGGAGTTTATTATTTTTTTAATATACTTTTATGCATCTTTGTTGTGGAAATTGTATGATCTGTAGGAGTGATGTGGACGTACTATTCCCTAAACCATCATCAAGTATTTCCGATGGCTATCTTGAAACCGAGAAGCAGCTGAAGGAGCTGAAATGGAAGAAAGACAAATTGACAGAGGATATTAAGCGAGAACAATCACTGTGGAACACTGCAAAGTATAATTTTGAGAGGAAGAAAGAAGAATTTGTCAAGTTCCTGGCTGAAAGCTCAGCATATGCAACTCAGGTACTGCCTCAATTGTATCTTGGTTTTCAATAAATAACAGTTTAATTAACCAACTCTTCTGCAACTTGAATTAGAATATGAGTAGAATAAATTTCAGATGCAGTTAGAAACTTATTGGAATGAGGTAGTAAATTATAGTGTTTTCTGGTGCCTGCGAAAGGAAAAAAAAATGCTTATTTTTAGTCTTGGTAAAAATGGCAGTTTCAGATGCAGGCAGGCAGGACAGGATAATAAGTTCAACTGAAAGAGGATATTTGAGCGGAACTGGAACGATTGGCTGGCACCGTCAAAGTCAAGCTCGAGTTTTCCGCTAGCAGTTCCCTTATCTGGGTCTGGACGAAGAATGCTTTGAAAGAATAGCAGCGGCAGCAGGAGCCTGCAATTTTCCTGTTACCTACTGAAGCAGAAGCTGTTCGGTTTGTTGGTGTGAAAATGTCCCGTTACCTGATATGTTCGTGGAGAACAAGTTCGGTAATAAAGAAAAAGAAACATAACAAAAGGGTTGTAGTTTTAGAGCATCAAAAATTTTAGCTCAGTCTTGGCTTCTGTAAGGTTTATTTGATTCAACCAGATTTTATGTTTCATGCCATTATTTTCCGTATTTACAGATCAGGAAAGTTTTACTTTTGCAACGTTGTTGCCGTAATGGTGCCATAAATAACTCATGGAATTTTTTACTGTCTGAGTATTGAATTTTGGATGCTTAGTGATGGTTTTAGGTTAATTATTTCTGGTGTTGTTTGAGTACTTAATTATTCTATGCAATGTTTTATAGTTGAAATGTTGAGAAAATTAGTTTAAAGTTATTTAATTCAAAATAATAAATATTATTGTTATTACTCTAAAAACTATAACTTTTATATGCACTTTTCATGGAATATGAAAAGACTTAATTTTTAAAAGTTTCTTTCATTATTGTGTTACGAATAATATATAAAAATTTTGTTGATTTAATGGTTGTATGTTTTCAAAAATATTGATTTTCTTTATTTATTGATGGAATTTGAATGATTCTAAAAGAATTTCAATTGACATTTATTTTAAAAACATGATTTTATTTAATTCAATAAATTTAAATTCTTAATTTTTTAAAGCAAGTTAGTGATTTGGTGAAGGAGAAATATGATAGTAAAGTTAGTGATTTGGTAAAGAGAAATATGATAGTAATGATGTTTATAAGTTTTATTATTTATATTATGATTTTGTGTTATTTAATTTATAAATGATTTGTATGAGTGAAGTTGAAAATTAAAAGTGATGTTTTAGTTTTATTAAAAATGAAATAATTTGATAAAGATTGTTATAAAAAAATTTTAGTAACATTTTGATAATGTATTTAATTAAATTATGATATGATACATTTTATTCTGAATGAATTATAACATATTACTTAGGATACATATTTTGGTAACAAAATTCTAGTAAAGATTCTAAGTTGGATTTATGAAAAGTCATTAAATGTGTATATTCAATCTTGCATTGCATATAGATTTTATCATTTGGTGTTGATTGCATTAGTGTGAATAATTACTATTTTGTATATGAATTTAAGTCGTCGAGTTATTTGAGATCCTCAATATATTACTCATCAAGCTCTTTAAAACTTTTATGTGATGGACCCTTATAATTGTGATATAGAGATTGATCATAATGATGTACTAGATCATAAGGAGAGTGATGATGATACAATCAGTTAAGAGAAGTATAAGATGATATATTTCCATGACACCTTAACACCATGACCCTCATAAGATAGGAAAATGGTTTGAGTTAATCATTTGAGTATTTGATGAGTTGGCTAGAGTAAATGCATAAAGATTTGATTATGTTACATCATTGCTTCAAGGAGATGCTTGTTATTGGTGAAAGATGTTCGAGGTGTGATCACTCAACCTTACATACTTTCTTGAGAGGATTTCTAAAGGCTATTTAAGGAGAAGTATGTCCCCCAAGTTTAATATGATAAGAAGCAACAAGAGTTCCTTAATGTATAATAAGGGAATAAGATAGTGGTTGAGCATGGGCATGAGTTCTTATGACTAAGCCATTATGCTAACATCATCATTGACATTAAAGGCAGGAAGTATCAAAGGGTTGAGTTTAGGTCAAGGTCTTATTCGAAGGATAAGGTTGTCATATCATAGATAGAGGAATTCTCCAGCTTAGTAATTATCATCATAAGAGTTTAGAAAATTATGATAGAGAGATGGCTATTAGACCTTGCTTAGAATTTTAGTAGAGTAGATTCTAGACCAATGTTAGAGTCTAGGAACAAGAGGGTGCAACTTATGATGTATGGAGCTTGAAAGATGATTAAACCTTGCAAGGCAAGGATATCAATGAGACTACTACCTATTGGGATTATAGCATCGAGATCAATAGGTGTTCCTAGTTAAACAGTGACTAAGGCAACTATTGCTCTTACATATGGGAGTTGTAGTATGGTATATGATAGGGAGGTGTTGGAGGGTCAACAATGCATGCTTTTAAATTTAATGGATATAGGCATTTGGTGTAAGATGTCTTCAAACTCGCTATTTATTTTATTAGCATCAGTTGAGTAAGTGCTAATGTCCAAATAGTCCTCAATATCTTTATATAGTGGTGACTCATTATCCTAATCCAATATTATTGCTTTCTCTCCCTCATAGCAAGGGGTCTTAGATTGCTCGATGATTACTAGTTGGGTTTGACTTTATGGTCACTCATACATTAAGGTTAGTATAACCAAGTCATCTATCATTTGATTCTCATCGTAAGGCATGTGAATAAATCAACATTAATTAAAATTATAAGTCATTAGTTTCATGTAATCAAAATAGGGCTTTAACCTTTCTTCTTTGATTTCCTACTTAATTTTTGATAAACAGATTGTATGCATTTAATCTTTAAAAATCTCAACTTCACGTGCATTTATGGTTAGCAAAGTTTCAAGTCTAAATGAACAAGTTTCATACTCGATGATATTAGCATAACTAAGAAGTGTAAGCATTATGAAAACATGTTTAACTCTCTTTTTGGAGTGATTAACATAACTTCAATTCTCATACCTTTCGTGTTGACCATATTATTAAAGTATAATTGCCAATTTCATTTCATATATTAGTTACCTTGAAATGCTTATTAGGAAGTTAAGCTTAAAATTTTTTGAGTCATTTAATGATCTAAATGCTAAAAATTCATTGATTATTCAACCTTTGATAACTTTTTTGGTGATGTATTATACACCAAATTTTGATAGTACAATGAGCAATTTAGAGAGCTTCTTTATCAATGAAGGAGCTTCATAGAGGCATTTGATGGGATAAATCTTAAAGATTGCTTAAACTTTGTAAGATTAAAAGTGATACATTAACTTCTTCATCGCTTATATTATAGCCATATAAAGTTTTTCAACAGTACTATATTTGTATTCATTAAACAATAATTTCTTGCTTAAGTAGTATATTACATGCTTTATTCATCATTATTTAATGAAAGCCAACCAAAATCATAAAAATTTCAAGAAAGCAAGCCAAAATGTAAATTACATTCACTAATACTAAGAAATCTTCAATTCTCCATTTAAGACCTTATCATCAATTAATGAGCTAGGATTATAATAGTATAGATTTAAGATGCCATTTAATTTAATTTATGGTGTCATTTTTGCTTAAATGGCTTATACATAGAAATAAATAAAACTTTGATTATTGATTCATTCTCATCAAAAAATAATATACATTATTGTTATCCATAAATTTTTGATGTTAAATAAAGGTTATGTTTTTAAGTGTGATAGGTTTAGTTGGAGAACCATGTAACTAGAGGTGATGATATGAAAAGAAGAAAATAAAGTAAGGAGTAATGGTTGGGGATAAAAGAGGAAATAAATAGAAGAATATTGTTCATTTTGAATTGTTTTATTTATTTCTTATACCCTATGTATTAGCATATTTATAAATGAAGGTTGGAAGAGTACAAATGCCTGTTATAAACATTAAGAATATAAATGCTTAACTAAACTTTGAGGGTCAACATGCTCCTCATGAAAGCATTAAGCATGGAAATGCATTATTAGAATAAAAAGCTACAAGTAAGTGAAATCAAAGTTGAAGAAGAGATCAAGATAGAGTAAAGAAGAAGAGAGATATATAAGAGAGATAACTTCTTGATAATCATATATGCTTTGACAAGAGAAAAGATATAATTAATTTTATGAGGTATAAACTAACCTAAACCTTAAATTATAGAACTTAACAAAGGTATAAATTGGCTTAAACTTTAAACTATACATACATACATACATACATACATAATCATGAATTATAAATTGAAATGAGTTAGTAAATTTCAGAAGCCCCTAAATTAGATGGTAATATTAATGTTGGTGGGATTCAATTATTTTATTTGCTAGTGATAGAGCATGTACTAATTGCGCTATATAAAAAAAAGTTGCAGGTTAACTAAAATTTATGATTGATAACTTAAGAAATTAATATCCTTAAATATATATGTTTGCTCATGGTGTGTGATGTATGTCAATTTCTATGTTTAATTAGTTATGTTTACTTGATGTTTAATGCTTATTTTGTTACATTTATGCTTTGAATTAGTAGAATTTGATGTGTTTATGAAGTGTGTAGTGATAGAGAAGTAACAGAGGAAAAATG
>CANYBF010587670.1:0-22135 GCA_948192965.1 Dalechampia spathulata | reverse complement strand
AAATCCTAATCAACTAATTAGATTTTTAGTGTTTTCAATTAAAACTAATCAAAACAAGTTAGTTGCAATGTAATTCAATCAAATTCAATCAAGTTTTAAGCTCAAATGAAGTATTTAATTCGCGTTCTTTTGATCAAAATTGAGAGAAAATGTATTTGAAAACCCTAAGCTAATGTGTCCCTCCCGCCAAAATAACTGCCTTTCAAATTATAACAGATCCTACGAACATACCCGATCGGGTAAACTAATGAAGCAAAACGGGTAAAACAACTTACCCGAACGGGTAAGATCAAACTTACCCGAAAGGGTAAGTGTCATACCCAAACAGAATTCAAGGATACCCGAACGGGTATGAGACACAAAATGACAAAAGGACCTAAATACAACCCTAAATTGAACCCTGAACTGCACCAGGGTGAACCGGGAATACCCGTGAAGGCAAACAACGATGAAATAGATCCGGCTCATCCCAATCAATCCAAGAAGCTCAAAAATTAGGGTGCGACAGAAAGCTTATGAAAAAAGAAGAATTTGAAGGTTTAGTTAAATGAATAGTAATCCTATAACTATTCATTAGGTGAAGATTTTGGAGCTTCTAAGGGAAAGAATAGAAGATTTAATTTAATTTTCTATTTACTAATGATATGTATATAGGTTAGAGAAATGATTTTGTGTATTGTTTAGGTCTAGGGTTATAAAATTGAGGATTTGGCTAGAAGAAATTCAAGGAAAATGAGAAAAAATATTTTGGTGCTTTAAAGAAGAGGTTGAGGTTTGTACATGAATTCTAAATTTAATCTTTATAATAAATGTAGTTTTGAACTCAAATGAATATAATGCTATTTAATGAGTTTATTGGAAAATAGAGCTTTTATTATTCTTCATCTTATTAAGAAGCTTATCCATGTAAATGTATGGTAGGCAAAATATGGTTAAAATTTTATATTTTTATATGCAATTATGTATATTTAAAACTAAACAGTTATATTGAAAAGTGAGAGAATTTCAATTATGAAAAATAGTATGGTTGGTTGTAAATGAGTTATGTTTATGGAATTATGGAAACTAGTTAATTAATTCTTTTATACCCACTTACTTGATGCATTTGCATTCTATGATATGAATGATAATAACTTGGTCATGATGTGAATGTTTAGGGGAGCTACTCCCTACTTTACCATGATGTGAATGATGGTGGATCGATCCCGATTTTTAGTCATGATATGAATGTTTTAAGAAAGAAATTTCCTACTTGGCTAAGAAGCCTGAATGTTAGTCATAATGTAAATGTTTTACGAAAGAAATTTTCTACTTGACTTGGAAACCTTTATTGCATTGAATGTTTCATGATAGGTGGGATTATAACATAAATTTTTTTGGAATTCTGAACCTTAAGAAGTTAAAGGTCCTACTCAAGGTCTAAAATTCTATAATGTTAGGAGAAGGGCAAATGAGTTTTCTGGGAATCTGGACCTCGAGAGGTCCAAGGTCTAACTCGAGGTATAAAATTTCATAATGTTAAAAAGGAAATGTGTTAAGACCTAAGAGTAGCTAATAGATTCCAATGAGAGAGAGGGATTCATTAGCTAATTTATAAGAGTACGTGCATCATATGAGGTGTCAAAATCTTTAAGTTTAAAGGGCTAATGTTATAGATTTGTAAACTTGTATGTTAAACTATTATGATTTTCCTTTAATTATTACATATACTTGTGTAAATAAGGGTTTTGAGTTTAAATCTTATTATTTGGACTATTATTAAATCTAATTACTTTGGATTAGAATTCATGTACCACTAAGCATTTTGCTTATCGATAGTTGTTTGTGTATAACTGTTGCAGGTAGGGAGCCTCAACAAGGGTAATGCTACAATCAAGTTTAGTTTATGCTTATAAGAAAGGAAGTTTAGCTTAAACATCATTTTTGTACATTTGATAAGGTTACTCATGTAGGAGATTATAATTGGGCAATTGGATAGTAATTCAATCAAATGGAATATTAAGATTTTAATTTTAAGATGTATTAAGCACATTATAAATTGTTTAATTGATGTAGAGTGAATGATACCTAGTGACCATGATTCTACTTCATACATATATTGAATCTCTTGTGTTTTAAATTTATTTAGTATGAAAATGAAAATCATGTTTCAAACTTTTTATTTGATATTTTACTTAGGGATTATTTTCAAGATTTAAGTAATTGTATTTGGTATTCATTTTCCATCCTTTGGATTATGCTTGAGAGTTTTACTTTTGAGCATGATTCGGGAGCATGAGACTCTTTTACCTTAGCTGCAAATAGGGTAAGGGTGTCACAACCCAAATGGCATCACTAAGAACTCATAATACACATACTAAGTCTGAAATGCAATCTTTATTATGCTATTATCTTTCACCTAAAGTTGATAGTAAGCTTATCATAAATTTATCTGTAAAAATGTTGTGACATCTTTTAATTGATCAAATAAATCATCAATCCATAGTAAGGGATACCTATTATTCATTGTGATTTATTTAGCTATCTATATTATTTAAAGCCCAAGTTACCTCATGTTGATGATTGGCTAATTTGAGGTCATCTAGGTACTAGTGGTTTGTAACTCATTTGTCTGGGCATAAAAGGACTTTTGAACTTCCCTCTTTTATTGTAATTAGTAGATGACCTAGCACCTTTCACCAATTTTCTTGCCTGCTTAGCTCTGCCTTCTTCCTCTTCATTAATAGCATGCTCTTGCATAAGTGCATTAGCCATCAATGCAGAGAAATGCTTATAACTAAATCTTTATACTTATGATAAAATCCAAGGTTACAATCCTTTCTCAAACCACTTACACCTCTCTTTACAAGTAGTAAGTATACTAGTAGTATAGTAAGCTAGTCATGTAAACTCCCTCTCATACTATTATGGGTGGGGCTTTTATCGCAACCCAGAGCAAGGCTTACAATAGATGGCATCAGAGGCTCGCGTAGAGTGAAAGTGTGGTCTTCTCAAAGGGCTACCTAGAGGAATGATACAGATCCAATGAAGGTCATAAGATGAAGTCACCACTAGATAGTTCCAGATTTGGTTCAACTGGCCCATCACATGAGTGCTAAGTCAAACCCTTCAAAGATGGGTTTAGGTGGTGAAAATCTATTTTTTTAGAGTTTCAAGTTTGATTTTACCATTTTAGTCAAACTAATTATCCTAGGTAGGTAAGTATCCATAAGCACGAAATAAGCATACAATACGATGTAGCATGGCAACAATCATAACAGATAATAACATAGCAAATATGATATGCTAATCATGGTAAATTGCATTGCATCATGATATGGCAATCATGGTGAATGAAAATGACATATGCATGGCATGTGAGAAAAATGACATGGCATAAGCATGACATGTGAGAGATGACATGGTATAGGCATGTCATGTGAGAGTGACATTGCATAGGCAAGACATATGAAAATGACATGGCATAGGTATGAAAGATGAGATGGCATATGCATAGCATGTGAGAGTAATATGGCATAGACATGACATGTGAAAGATGACATGGCATAACATACATCATATAGTAATGATAAGGCAAGCATATAAGTATAATAAAGCATGGTTACATAATAAAATAATAATGGTCCAGAGAAAGGGAATGAGAGATAGGGGATACACAATGAATAAAGTTAATCATATATGTAAGAGGGGAAATAAAATAGAGGTTTATTCTATTATAAAGTATCTTCAATGATACAAAAATCTAAGATGTTAAGCAGCATCTCCTCCAGTTAGGAAAATGATCTTGGGTAGTGTTAGCCAGAATGCACGAATGAAAAATGCAAACAAGTAAATAGTGTTAAGCAATAAAATAAGTTGTTGGATATGATTGACCAATCCAATACCATATGAAAGCATAAATCAAGGGATAAGTCTAATGAATATGATGGCAACACTCATGAAAATGTAATAATAAACATGAGTCAGATCATGAAAATCATCCAAAAAAATAACCAATCTTAGGCAAAATTGATTAAAAAATAATTAGAAGATTCAAAGATCACATGTGACATCACTTACAAATGAATCAAAATCCAATTAAGCTCAATCATGTCAAGTGACAAGTAAAATTTAATTAAATGACATTTAATTGATAAATATCAAGAAAATTAATTGATGTAATGGCAAAATCAACATAAACTAATCATGGAAATAAAATTAGAGGACTTTAATATCATTTAAACATTAATTAGAGATGAAATACACATCCAATTCAAGTCCAATCAAACTAATTGCAATAAAAATCAAATTAAAAGTGCTTTTAACTTGAAAAGTAATTTTGAAGCCAAAATTAACCAAATAGAATCGATGTTTGATGATTTTATATCATTAGGGTTACTATGAAACTACTAATGCTACTAAAAACTTTGATTAGTATCAAAAAAAAAAGTGAAAATGAGTGAAAAATCATAAAACTATGAAAATCTAAGAGATATGTGGACAGCATTGTTGACCTTGACTTTTCACCCACCTGTGATTTCGGGTTCTTGTCGATTCGGCTTGGTATAGGTCCCTGATATCGACCCCGATAGTGCATATATGCCTCTTTGGCTTATTCTGAGTGTTCTGGGTATATAGAGCACATTATAGTTGGTGGGGCCCACCATAACATTTTATGGGGCCCACTATCCTTTTTAGCCTTTTCTGTGTATTCTATGCCTATAGAACACATTGCACTATGCCTATCAGAGGCAGATGCACTATGCCTATTAGAGGCAGAGCACATAGCATGCAAAATGCTATGCTTTGGGCATGTAGCACTATATGCCCGAGAAGAGACATTAGTGGAGCCCATCACCCGGGGCCCACCTAGCGAGAGCCGAAGCTATACAATGCCTCAGAATGTTGAGTGCATCTTTGATGATATACAGAGCATGTTACATTTTACCCGTACAAGGCGGAGCGCATAGCATGCAAATGTTATATGCATAGCATATAGCACTATGTGCTACGCATATAGCAAAATAAGACGTTTGGTGGGGCCCACTTTCAGGACCAAATCTAACATGCCCCGCATAGCACAATGTCTTAGAATGTCAAATGATGCTTATTTGACATGAGAAATGCATTACATTTCACCCATACAAGGTGAAATGCATGAATAGGGTGCATAGCATTATACGCACAATTTGACAAAAAAAGACGTTTGGTCGGGAGCCTTCTCGAGACCAAATCCGGAGTACTTTTCACTACACAATGTCTTAGAATGTCAAATGAATCTTCTTTGACATATGGCTCATGTTACATTTCACTCGTACGAGCCTATGCGCATAGGGTGAAAATGTTATATGCATAGCATATAGCACTACATGCTACGCATGTAGCAAAAGAAGATGTTTGGTAGGGCCCGCTTTTGGGACCAAATCTAACATTCTCCACATAGCACAATGTCTTTGAATGTCAAATAACACATATTTGATATGTGACACGCGTTACATTTCACCCATACGAGGTGAAATACATATAGGGTGCATAGTGTCATGCGTGTACTATTTGAAAAGAAAAGACGTTTGGTGAAACCCACTTTCTGTACCAAATCCAGAAAACTTTTCATTGCACAATGTCTTAATATGTCAAATGATGCTTATTTGATATATGGCTCACGTTACATTTTGCTCGTGCAAGGCGGCGCATATAGGGGCAAAATGCTATATGCGTAGCATGTAGCACTATGTTCTACGCATATAGTATAAAAATGACGTTTGGTCAGGAGCCTTCTTGGGACCAAATAAGATGTGAGCCATATTGCATAATGTCTTAGCACACAAAATGGTGCTTATGGGGCATGGGGCATATATCCCAATGCAACCACAATGGGCCCCACGTGACGAGTCAAAATGCTATATGCGCAGCATGTAGCACTACATGATGCGCACATAGCATTATGTGTAATGCACATAGCCTTAAAATTTTTAATTTTTGGATAGAAAATTACGTTTTTGCCTAACCTTAATTTGGCTATATAAATATAGAGCTTGGGGTCATCTAATAGAGGTCTGAAAATTGCTAAAAAGCAAGGCCAAACTATGCCAAAATTCCTCCAAAATTAATTAAAAACTTAATTATTTAAATCCTTAGGATTTAAAGACTAATTGGCTCTAGTTAGGCTTCCTAAGCATGATTGAAAAGAAGATCTTGAAGAAAACCTACGGCTCCAAGGTAATTTTTCAATTTTCTTCCACTTTTCTTATGGATTTTGCATAAATCCCTTAATTTTGGCTTGATCTACTTGTGATTGGTTTTAATCATGCAATTTTCTTGTTTGCTCATGCTATTACGTACCCAAAAATACTGATTTCTGGCTTGGATCTGCTTAGATCCGAGCCGAATTTCACTTTTTTCTCAAAAACCTTATGTTTTCCTCTGTTTTCCAGGCTATGTGCACCACACATAGACCTATGTGAACCACATCTAACCCATGTGTGGCACACATAGGCCTATATGCTGTGCATATAGGCCACAGATTTCAAAGAAAATGCCATTTTTCTCTCGTTTTACTCTGGTTTTTCACCCGATTTGGTCTTTCCAGCAACATTTGAGGCCTCCTTATGCCTCTGGTGTTCTGGATCTACCATATATTTCATAGACCTATAATAATTTTAACCTTAAAATTATTTTTCTTATGTTGGATGCAAATCCATGAAGCAAAAATACATTTTTAGCCCTAGATCTACCTAGATTGGGGTTGGATCTTGGGTTTTTGCCAAAAAAAAACTCCATTTTCTCTTTATTTTCACTGCTATATGCGCCACATATACACCTATGTGCACCACATCTAGCCTATATGTGGTGCACACAAGGCCTATATCCCTTTTTTTCCCGTTTTGCTTTCGATCTGGCACTTCCAGTGATGTTTGGGACTTGTTCATGCTTCAAAAATTCTGGATCTATCAAATATTGTCTAGATCTAATTGATTTTAGCCTTAAAATTAATTATTCAAATTAATTGCATAATTAATTATTTGGATTGCAAAACGGAGGCCGATCCGAGCTCAAAATGAGGTACTGTCTTCATTAAAGTTGCTTATTTTTATCTGTAGATCACTTTTGTACTAACAAATTTGATTTTCTTGTAGATCCACATGCTATGTGTGCCACATGTCATGTTATATGTGCCATAGATAGCCTATGTGTGGCGCACATAGCAGTACATGCGGTGCACGTTCCCTGGAAAATTTTTGAAAAATCGCATTTTTCAATCATTTTCAAACCTAATTTGATTTTTCCAGTAACATTTGATGTTTTACAGTAACTCAAGTGTATTGGATCCATTAAAAATTAATTATATTTAATTAATTTTGGCCTCAATATTAATTTTTCACAATCAAAATGCAATTTGGTTTGTATAAATGTAATTTTTGAAAAGGATTGGATTCAAATCGGTTGAAGGGCTATCTCCAATTTTTTTTATGTGATATTAGCACTCCCATTTGATTTTCCATGATCAAACAAAAATAATTTTTACTTAAAATAATTTTTATTTTTATTTTTATTAATTTTCACGATCTGATTCGTGTAAATTTGCATGATTGTTATCAAATAATTACTGGATTTTGACTCTTGGTTCATGCTTTCACATAGCATTGGACTAGTCAAATAAATCCTAAATTCATTTATTACTAATGAATTTATTTATGTTTATTTTGCATAATATCCATTCGTGTATTTTTGGCTCATGCAACCCAAGGCGGAAAAATACCCGAGGAGGAGGGGACATTGCTTAACGTCCCAAATACATTGTATGTACGGACATTTGTGTAATAGGATAGAATTATTCATTGTTTTGTAATAATTCCCCCTAAAATCCTGTATGTATCCCCTATCTCCTTCGATTCCTTTCACCGACCATTATTATTTTTGCTCGTGGATGGTTTATCATATTTGCCTTAATATATATGTCATATCATGTCACATGCCATGTAACATACCACATCACACACTACTATGCCATATCATGCATATGCCATGCGATAACATTTATTACCATGTACGCTAATACATCACAAATACGCCAACTCGCCATCCAATAACGTGCCCTTTACCATACTATATGCCATGCATACACATGTCATTTATGCCATAATGCCATGCCATGTCAAATGCCAATTCACCTACGCATCATTATGCCATGTCATGCATATGCCATGCCATTGCACACACATATTGCTATGTCATATCATGCATATGGTATATCATCCACTTCATATGTCATGCATATGCCATGTTATCCACTCAACATGTCATGCATATGATATGTCATTCACATTCACATGTCATGCATATGCCATGTTATTTTATGGCTACTTCGCATACCATGCATATGCCATGCCATCCAAATGCCATATAGCATTATATGCCATTCTACGTGCAACCTTGCAATGCCAAATTGTATGTTGCATTGTATGCTTACATATATGCTCGTATACTTGTCTGCTTAGGATAACTAACTCCAATTATAATGGTAAAACTAATTTTGGAAACTCATAGAAATAGATCTCCACCACCCAAACCCAATCTCTGAAGGGTTTAACTAGCACTCATGCTATGGGTTAGTTGGACCAATCCGGAACCATCTGGTGGTGACTCCCTTGCGACTCTTTTGAGTCCATATCATTCCTTGGAGGTAACCCCTTGAGAAGACTGCACTTTCACTCCAGCTGCGGTCCCCGGTTCGTGAGCATCGCAAGCCTCACTCTGGGCTCCGGTAGAAACCAGCGCTCACAAGCATATAGTAAAAATCAAGGCTATATACTAAAAATCAAGGTTATATATGCAGTATATAAGCTGATGTGCGCCACATATCACATGATGTGCACCACACATAATCTATAAAATGAAGGTAGAATAAATTTTTAAGTAAAAACATGAAAGAAGTCACAAACCCAATCAAATATGTGGCTGTTACAAATCATTCTAGCTATGGGAAAGCTAAGAATACTATTACATTCATGATTGAAGCCAATCAATGAAAATTCAATGCTAAATAATAAACTCATTAAGAAAATTAAGAGAAAAGAGAAAGGAAGGAGCATTCCAACACTCACCAAGTAGGATTAGGATTTAATCTTGATTCCAAATGAGTTTATGGGATTTAAGTGAGGATTAATTAGTCTTTAATCCTAATTAAGAACTTAATTAAGTTTTTAATTAAGTGAGAAATGACTTTAGTAGAGTTTGACCTTAATTAATGAATTTTGAACCTCCCCCCTATAAATACATAAGCCATATTTATAAGTATGGGTCATGTGTTGCCATAAATGAGTTAGCAATGTGGGATTCTTTGGGTTTTGCAAGTGATATCCATAGCATATAGTGCTATATATGCAACATATCATGTAGAAAAGTGCTATATGTATGGCATATCAAAAAGTGCACCTTATGTGTGCCCCATAATCAGAGCACCTAAGGTTATGCACCTTATGCTCTTTAGCCCTCATTTATATCAAAAGGGCATGATGACATATGGAGCATTTTATATTTGCATGGAAAAGGCCATGCACCATATGCATTTCAACTAAATTTGCATAACATGTAGCACTATATGCTCCATACATTAGAAAATACATGCTATGTGCTCCACCTTCCACAAGAAAAATGCAATGTGCTCCATGTATCCAGCGCACTCATAGGATGCTAAAATGCATATGTGCAAATCAGGATCGACATTGAGAACTTGTACCCAGCTAAATTAAAGAAAACCTGAGTTTACAGCGTGCAGGTGAAAAGTCAAGGTCTACGACTACACTATTATCATGTCTCCCTATGTCAAGCTATGGAACTCCTATAATTTTTGATTAGTATATGCTAAGAGAACATATTTCTATTTGAACTCTCTTTGAAAATCATCTGAAGTCAACATTGGTAGCTTTGTCAGGCTATTGGGCACTATCTTCCACCATTCATATGCATCATCCTAAAGTAATGAGATAACATACTCAAATTTCATCCGGTCTATGGAATCAATCTTCCTCAGTACTCACTTAATCTGCTCTAACTACATCTTAGCAATATAGGGATATATAGTGTCAAAAAAATCTATTGCCCTAAATAGTCTTAATTTCTCAAAATCCTTTTGAGTTGGCTCTCTCTCAACTATTTATGGTTATACCTATATAACTAGCATCTATAAAAGATTAGCTATCTATGTAGCTATTAATTCTACTATGGATATTACTAGGTATTCTATAGGAGGCACCCTTTCAATTTGTCTAGATTGTTCTATAGGGATTTGTTTGGCCTTAGCTGTATTACTAGCCTCATATGTACCCGCTTATGGATCATGATTACCTCCACCTTCTCCCTTCATTATCATGGCCCTATCAGTCATTTCTATTGACTCTACACTAGTCAGTATCATAATCATAATATTATTCCTAGCTATGTAACATATTATTTATAAATAATAAAAATAAAATATCACATAATTTCAAATTTAATATCATGAGATAACCATAGCTCTGATACCACTATAATATGTTATTCTCGATTAATGAAAACTTGCTCTTGTAGAACGATTAATAAAAATCATATAATTAGGAATTCATTAATAACTCTACAAAGGATTTGTAAAATTTTTATTTATTTATTTATTTCTTCTTCGATGGAAGATATTCAATTTATAATTATGATTATTCATTTTATTACCTATGGTTTAATATTGTCACCTATTCCTATAAAATATCCAAATATATATTATAGCATGCCATTATACAACTATTGTATATATATCATTCATATAATTTAAACAAGCCACACATTAGGTAAATTTTAGCATCTCTAATATTACAAAAGCATAAAAATATTTTATTACCCATAAACTGTACAATGATAGTTGCATAACAAAAACATCTGCTAAAAATATATAATACTATCCAAAATAGGCTTTCAAGGGTCATATAAGACTTGAAGTATCCTTACTACACTGGTGCTTCACTAATTTAGATGTCCCTCTAAACTACTCTAACCTATGTTCATCAAATGATAAATGTTGAGTATGAAACTTAGTGATGTCTAATAATAATTGTACTGTGAATAAAATTTCATTATATATTTAGTACCAAATAGATATAATTAATAAAAATAATTAACAAACAGTTGTATCATAATTTCATAATAAATTTTGCAACCAATTAACTATACAATCGATAATAAAATATTATCATATCCATCATTTTTGCATAACTATAATGCATATATAATTAATAGTTGTTATGTTTAAATTAATATATATGTGTTTAAATAGTTATTTAATAGAAATATTTAATGATATATTAAAGTGGTAAGGATGGTAAGCTATAGGAGATGTAATGTCACAATTATGTCATAAATCACTGAAACACTCAGTAATGAACACTATTATAATTATGATGAGTGGTTATATCACATCCATCATTCCCACATATTTATTTATGATTTTGTAAAAATTACTTATCATGCCTAAAAGATAAATTTGATAACATGCTAGTGGATGAGTGTTTAAGTTTTGCTAAAGAAGGTTAATATGATAGTAAATAAGCATGAACTCATACACACATTCACTTTTATATATTAACATGATTAAAATAAGTTACTTAAATGCAAGTGTAGATAAATAATAAATGATGATTTAATATAATAAAAGTCATGAAGGCTTGATTTAGAGAGTTATTGCATTTGTTTAATGAGTGGATTCATGAAGTTGCATTATTTATTGAATTTAAATGATTAACTAGGTATTTAAGCTATGGAAAGGTATAATTGTTAGTTGAGATGCTTACATGCAAGTGTTATAGATGATTTTTTTGGTATACAAATTGACTTGGAAGGGATGTTATATGAACTTGCCCTATATGTGTGTTTGATGAGGTTATTATATTAATATGCATACATTTTATCATATCCATTATCTTGGTATAGTTATTTGAACTTACATGATCTTTGCTTGTTTTATTTGAATTAAGTAAACATATTTCATGATTTTTTTTATAGTATGAGTTAGTAATTGGATGAATATAGAAGCATTGTGAACTAATTGAACTAGTTGAAAGATATAAGAACATTGTTTAATTTTGCATATAAAGGTGCATTTGAGATATTAATTTAGCTTATTTATATTGATAATTAAAATTAAGATATGATAAAAAAATTAATTAGAATTGTAAGCCAACTTTTAATTTAAGTTTCAAGTATATAAAGTATGAATGTAATTATCACATCCACTTTCACTATCATTATCCTAATTATGATCATAACTACATAAGGGTGTATTTTTGATCTTCACAACTAAATTATTGGTAGAATTAGCAATTAACTAAATAAGATTAATATATTGATAAATATAAATAATAACTAAATTATGGTATTATTCATATAAATATTTATACTGTTAGTATGGTATGAAAATACAACCATGGTTGATAAAGGAATGATTATGAATAAAGTATTAATAACTAATGCTATTTAATAAATTATACAACAAAAAAAGAGAAGAAGGAAATAAATAATTTAAAAATATATATATATATGATGGATAAGTTAGAATTATTTAAAAATTTGTAAATTGCTTATAAATTTGTATTAAGAAGATTATATGAATAGTATTCTATATTGATTAATTAAAATTAAAAGGTAAATTAATGTATTCATATTGATATGTTATATATATAGTATGCTTATATTATTAAAAAGGAAAGGAAATAAGGTTGTAAATAATTCAATTCCATCACTGATGAGATAACCAGCTACTTAAGGAGAAGGCGGTGAGGGTTATTTGTAAAATCAGTTGCTTAGTGAGTCTTGAGAACTCACTCATGAAATAGATGACTTAAGTAAAAATAATATGCTATTGTTGAAGATAGAGGTTGCCTAGGAGCTTGATTTTAGTAACCCATGGATCTAGGTAAGCAAAAGAGTTCTATAGAATTTTTGTAAGTAGTTGTATGTGCATCTTGCTGAATAAGTGAGTTATTGCTTACATGTGAATTATCTTGAAAATGTCATAATAAGATTAGGAAGCACCATAAAGCTGAGTCATTAATACATATAGGAAGATTTTTTTCTCATGACCACAAGCATATATGTCATACCTGATCGATGAAACATGCCCCCATAGGATGATTAATAAAAATCATGTTATTAGGAATTTACTAATCACTCTACAAATGATCTATAAAAATTTTTTTATATCAATGCAATATATCCAGTCTATAATGGTAACTATTTGTTTTAAAACCTGTGACTTTTTCATCACCTATCTTATAAAATATCCACATAATAAATATGACATGTCATCTAACACCTTGTATATAAACATCATTTATAAAATTTAGATAAGCTACACACAAGGTAAATTTAGCATCCCTACTAATATACATACATAAAAATATTATACTACCTTTAAATTATACAATGATAATTGCATAATAAAATATCTACCAGGAATATATTATATCATTCAAAACATGATTCTTAAGGTCATACAAATCTTGGAATATCCTGACCATATTAATGCCTCACTAATCCAAATATCCCTCTGAACTACTCTAACATGTGTTCATCAAATGATGAACATTGAGTATAAAACTCAATAATGTCTAATAATAATTATACTGTGAATAAAATTTAGTTATCCTATTATAATATAAATATAAATAATAAATAGAACAATTAAAGAAGTTTATAGTAATTAATCATAATAAACATAACAATAAATAAAATAATCCCATCAATATTTGATTACTATAATAATAATAATTAATAATTTTCAGCAGCTATTTTTGTAAACTAACAACTTTCTTGCAGATCACTCATAATATCTTTCTATTAATCAATAAAATAGCAATAATACACTTGACATCAATAAATGAAAATTTTGAGTTGCATTCATCTTTTCTCATAATAATGTTATATGATATGATGATGAATACAAATATGTGTTGTATTGATATGTTCTCTTTCATTTTGTCATTTCTCTATGAATTCACTTTTTTGTGAATTCATCAATTCTCTATGATCACATCAATCTTTATCTCTGATTATACATAATCTATACTAGGTATATTTTTAATAATTTATTTTCCTCAGTATCTTTGTATCCTTTGTCTCTATATCATTTCAATATATAAATATACTAGTGCCTCCCTTATTTTACCCTTTATATATATTTATACATACATATATATATATATATATATATTATGTCTCCTTTATTCTTCCAAAATGTCATGTTAATGATTTATGATGCATGATTTTATCATGTATGCATCTATTTAATGATGGCACAACTGTAAATCAATAACATTCAAAGGTATATCAATATATCACATATCCAACATTAATAAATAATAAGTAAATATTCATAATATTTTATGTTACAAAACTTGAATCATCAAGCCTTTTATTACATATGCAATATCATTTACAATATAGTTATTATTAGGCATAAACCTATTTTTGTTTTACCTTTGTCTGTATATGAAATAGGAGTAGTTACTCCTCTATTTTCCTTGCATATACATGAGTTTTGCAGTGTTTAAACTAAATAAGTTACATGCTTATATTAACTATTCATATATGCATATATAATTCATATATTAATTACTTAATATTGAACCACTTAATAAATAAAATATTGTTATTGGCTTCATAATGTTGATCATATCAAGTAAACATATATATGTTCGCCCAAAGATTTAAGCAAACCATATGTTCTTTAACCCTATACATTATAACTAACCATATATAGTCATGTCTTTAATAATCACATTTTTAGTAAATGTGGGTAGTCATCGACAATACAACACTACTCAATCTAACTAATTTGGACATCATATCTATTTTCATATTAGCATATTTGTTTATTCGAGTAGTTTCCCTATCTTTACTCAATCAGACTGTCATTTGGTTACATTTTAGGGATATCTATTGTCCATCTCTTTAATGCTGAAGATTTAATTTATTTATTCTTGTAAGTGCTATAGGTTATTATACTATTTTACCAAATAAGAATGCAGTGATGTCATTTCTTTTAGAAATGCCATTTATAAATAAGATATTGACACTTTCACATTAGGATTAATTAAGTTGTTGATTATACTTTTGTGTCTTTATATGTGTACCAACCTTAATAGACATATATATATATTTATGTGTATATATGTATATATATATTACTTAAATAGTTCTACTTAATAAGTGAAAGTTCCTAATGTGATTAGTCATTATCTTAATACGTCTTAAGTTATTGACTTGGTCCTTAGGTATATGAATTAAGCTTATTAAGTTTGCTCAAAATTCTAGTTAGACTACATTGTATCCACCAATAATTTAAAATTCAATCCATGTTGTTTAAAGATCAACTCAACAGCTTAAAGTCAAGCACTACACCTATCCCTTTTAACCCACACTAACACATATGCATAGATACACACCCATATATATTGATTATAAATTAATATCTTGACTTTAAGTACACCCTCAGCCTAAAATTCCTTATCACTATACGTATAACAAGTATTAATTCCTTGGTTTACAAGTGGTTTAGGTACCTTGTATTGCACAAGTTTAAAAGTTGTTCAAGTTCAAGTTCAGTTGCTTAGTTTCAATGTATATCATATAAGCAATGAGGGGTTTGTTGTGATCATTAATGTCCTTAAAATTATCCACTTTAAGTATTTAGGATTTTCCTCAAATTGGCATGGAGTTAGTTCTATTCAACACTCTCATTCAGTCCAATAATGGGGAGGATTCATGTGTGAGGTGTCTCCTTTATGTAGGTTTGTTATTGTTAAGTATTATGAATAATCGCATTCTCTCATAAAAAGAAATGCATGTACTTATTAATCATTCTCTAGACAGTAGCTCTTTGCACTAACTATTTACATAACCTTAATCAAGTCATCATCAAGGCTGATGGTGGAAGAACTGGCAGCATCCTTCTTGGAGGTTGTTAAAGCTAATAAATCATAGATATCATTAATGTCCTTACAATTATCCACTTTAAGTATCTAGGATTTTCCTCAAATTGGCATGGAGTTAGTTCTATTCAACACTCTCATTCAGTCCAATAATGAGGAGGATTCATGCATTAAGTGTCTCCTTTATGTAGGTTTCTTATTGTTAAGTATTATGAATAATCTCATTCTCTCATAAAAGGAAATGCATGTGCTTATTAATTATTTTCTAGACAGTGGCTCCTTGCACTAGCTATTTACATAACCTTAATCAAGTCGTCATCAAGGATGATGGAAGAAGAACTGGTAGCATCCTTCTTGGATATTGTTAAGGCTGATAAATCATAGATATCCTCAAAGAAGGCAAATTGCTAATCAAAGAAGTCATCCAATTTAGGCAACCCGAGAGCATGATCATACTGTGTCTTCACTTGGATAAAGGCAACCATCTTACACCCTTCTAGCCTATCCAAAGTATAAGGATCAAATCCAATGTAATATTTCTCCTCTTACATATTTGTAGGGATATTGAACTCCACCAGAACCTATTAGTACTGGCCCAGACCTCTGCTAGGCATAAGTTTATATTGCATAACATCTTCTCCATAGCGAGACTCTATTGGTATGAGTATAACTTAGGTTCTCTGATGGCAGTTATCTAAAAACCAGTCATGAGAGGGACATCCTCTCTGATGCAAGCTAAGGTAACCTCGTCATCTATTATAATAGTAACCACACCTTCATCATACAGAAACTTAATCTTCTAGTGCAACATGGACGATACACCTCCTAGCAGATGAAACCATGATCAACCTAACAATAAAGCAAATGATACTGGTATGTCAATAACTATGAACTTACCACTAACTCAATCGGTTTGACAGTCACGATGGTGGTAAAGATGCTAGTAATCTCTTGTTTAGACTCATCATGTACTTTAATGATAGTCTTAGATGGCTTTAGGTCTAAAAGTTGAATCCAGAGCTTAGGAAACACCTTGAGAACACTTACATTGATACTAAAACTGCCATCCACCATGAGGTGGGGAGTGGAGAAGTTCATGATGTGCACCCTGATGAAGAGTGCCTTATTGTGATGAATACCCTTGGTCAGTAAATATGCATCAAAAAAAAGTAATCATGCTAGATTGTAATTCTTAGTTCACCAACTGATTGGATCATGTAAGTGCGATTGGCCTTATGGTAGTTAGGTAACGAGTTTATTTTGGTTGAAGGTTTAGATTTCTCGGGATCTTCATGCTCACCCAAATCAATGAGGTCTTGAATGACCTACCTGAAAGAGTGATAGTCATCAATGTTATGACCATGATGCTGGTGGTAATAGCAGTAGGTTTGGTATCTATTGAGGCTTAATGAGCTTGGCTTTTAAGAGATGCCTAAAAACCATGAAAAATGACATCTCAAGATTCAAGTACCTTCGAGACAGGGTAGTGTTTTGGAGTATGGGATTCGGTGTATGTAAGGTATTGATGTAATGGGTTTTGTATTATGTTTGGGTGTATATGGTGGTTTTGGGTTTGATGAAGGAAGGCTCCTTCTTCTTTAGCCCCTTGATCTGCTCAATCCATTGGCCAATTGAGTATATGTCTTTAAATGTATGAAAATTCTAATACTTCAGCTTATCTTAGTACAATGATAGCAACCCCATAATATGCTTATTGATCATATCTAACTCTGATGGCTTCTGTCTGACCAATGAAGCCTTATCCATCCACCAACTAAAGTAGTCCATGAAAGACTCATTAGCTTTTTGCTTAACTATCTCTAGATCCAACAGAGTGATATCAGAAAGGGATTTAAACCCATACTGCTTGTAGAACATAATGCAGAGAGGCTTCCACTTAACTGTGGTTGCCTTATTGAGATTATGATACGAGGCCCACATTAGCCCCTCTAGTGAGATGAAAAGGAGTCAAACTATCTGCTCATTTGACAAGTCTGTAATGCTTATCATCATGGTGTAAGTCTTGAGATGATTCTTTATATCTACAACCCTGTTGTACTTGGGAACATTTGGGAGCTTGAACTTAGCAGACAGTCCCTTTATAGCCCAGACTGAGAACTCATTAAAATCTAAGTCAAACTCTATCCCCTTAGTCTTCATGATAGATTATAGTTGTTGTATCTTTTATTCTAAGGTAAAGGTCTCAAACTTATAGAATTCATGCATATGAAGTGAAACCTCATCATCTATCTCAATGTCATACAAGTTGATTGCTTTCCCCTTATCCTTAACAAGAGCTGGTGGGGTGACAAAGTCTTTAGGACTAAAAGCTTCCTTGATCTACTGTTGTAAGAGACTCTTGAAGTCATTAGATAAAAGCTTGGCCATGGACTGATCTATGAGCTGCTAAACAGCGATGAGTGAGGCATTATCAAGTACAAAGCAAAAAGTGTCTAATGGAGAAGCAACATTCTTAACAAGCTGTAAGTCTAACATGGTATGCATATGATAGAGAGAGTTATCATGGATGAATGTGTATGCATATGTAATTGCATGTGATGCACATGATGTGACATGCAGGATACATGCATGACCTATGCTAGGAAATATCTAGCATTATGGCTATAAAGAAAGTAGTTAGTAAAAATCATGCATGAGCATGCATGTATGCGTGTTGGATAGAAAACACAAAAAGGGTTAATGAACATGTAGCATACAACATCACTCCCTGCCACCCTTATACCTTCATAAAGATTGGTTGGTCCAAAATCTTCTAGGTAGGATACTAGCCCAAAGTTACACTGGGAACTCAAAGTATGATACTCTTGGCTTGTAAGGCAAGCAAAATGATGATCATTGCCCGATCATATAAGGAATTACAGGAAAATCTGATAGCATTTCAGCATGATCATATTGCTATGATAAGAGAATGCCAATGAAATAGGCATGAGGTTATGCAACTAACATAGAATCATGAAAGGATTCTGACTCTTAGCATAGCAATATATGGTGGGACAAGTAGTCAAATTTTGGAAAATCTACTAATATGATAAGATATAGATCTAGCATGCGAATAAAGAATCCTAGTTTTGGAATATTGTTATGGCTAGCTACATGGGCTTTAGTTTAGTAAGAATAGGCTAAGGTCTCCCACCACGTTGTTCATAATCTATCCAATTGAATGGAATCATTGATATAGGACTATACCTAGCATCAATCCATTGGGAATCATCGATGGTCCTTAATACAATGCAATGAATGGTGAAGGAAAATTTGCTTTCCCGGGGAGTCGAATGGAGTCTAAGGTACTTACTTACCCATAATCATTAGTTTAACATAGGATAAATGGTAATGTACAGATGTGAACTATGTACATGATATGTAATACAACCAATTAGACTAGAATGGGAAAATCAATATGAAACTCTAAGATTTCAATGGCACCACACTTTCACCATAGATCCTTAGTGGAATCACCATTATGGGCAAGGCTTTTGCCTCAACCCAAAGCAAGGCTTGTGATGCACAGAATAAGGGCTTGCTTGGAGTAAAAATGTAATCTTCTCAAGGGGCTACCTCAAGGAATGAGATGAACTCAAAAGAGTTATAAGATGGAGTCATCACCATATGGTTTTAAATTTGGTTCAATCGACCCATAGAATGATTGCTAAGTCAAACCCTTTAGAGAAAGGTTCGAGTGGTGAAGATCTATTCCCTTAGAGTTTCAAGTTTGATTTTACCATTTTAGTCAAGTTAATTATCTTAGGCAGGTAAGCATTCATAAGCATGAAATAAGCACACAATGAGTATAGCATAGTAATAATCATAGCAGTTATGTTATGGTAAATATGATATGGTAATCATGATAAGGCAATTATAGTGAATGAAAACATGGCATATGTATAGCATACAAGAAATGACATGGCATAAGCATAACATGTAAGATGACATGGCATATGTATGATATGTGAAAGATGATATGATACAGGCATGATATATGAAATGATGACATGACATAGGCATGACATGTAAGATGACATGCGAGATGACATGGCATAAGCATGACATATGAGAGATGACATGGCATAAGCATGACATGTCAAAGATGACATAGCATAGGCATAACATGTGAAAGATGATATAGCATTAGCATGACATGTGAAATGAAATGGCATAAGCATGATATATGAGAGATGATATAGCATAGATATATGAAATGACATGGCATAAGCATGATATGGCATAGGCATGACATGTGAAAGATGACATGACATAGCATACATCATATAACAATGATAAAACGAGAATAACGGCATGAATGAAAATTAATAATGGCTCAAGGAAAGTGATCAAGAGAGATAGGGGATACAAGATGAAATAAAGCTAAATCATACATGTTGGGGAAATTAATAAAATAGAGGCTTATTTTATTATAAAGGATCTTCAATGATACAAAAATTTGAGATGTTAAGCAACATCTCCTGCACTCGGGAAAAATGATCTCGGGCAGCATGATCTAAAACATACAAATAAAAATACAACAAATAAAATAATGTTAGGCAATAAGCAAGATATAGGACACGAATGACTAATTCAATGCCATATGAAAGCACGAATCAATGGCTAAAGTCTAATGAATGTAATGGCAACACTCATGAAAATGCAACAATAAACATGAGTTGTATTATGAAAATCATGAAAAAAATAATCAATTTTAAGAAAAAATCAATTAGAAGAATAATTAAAAGATTCTAAGATCATATGTTGTATCACTTAGATATGAATCGACATCCAATTAAGCTAATCATCTCAAGTGACAACATTAAACACAATTAAAATGGCATTTAATTGAGAAAACAAGAGAATTAATTGATTTAATGGTAAAATCAACATAAATCGATCATGGGAAATCAAATTAGAGGACTCTAATATCATTCAAGTGTCAATTAGAGATAGCAAACACATCCAATCTAAGTTCAATCACATCAATTACAATAAACATCAAATTAAATAAGCATTTAACTTGAAAATTAACTTTAAAGATAAAATTAATCAAATGGGATCAATGTATGATGAATTCAAATCATTAGGGTTATTATAAAACCACAATGCTATTGAAAACTTTAATAGGAATTGAAAAATAAGTGATAATAATTGATAAATCATGAAAATCTAGGAAAATAAATAGTTATATGTGCCATATTTAGCATGATTTGCATAGCATATAGGCTATATGCATCGCATATACTATGATATGCGCCGCATGTAATGTGGAGAAATAGAAAGAAATCATGTTTTAAAGAAAAAATACAAATCATATCATAGATTTAGGTAAATATACTACTGTCATATATCATTCTAGCTACGATTAAGCTATGAATGCTACTATTACATTCATGATTGAAGCCAATCAAAGCAAGATCAAGGAAAATCACAAAACCCATGAAGAAATCAAGGAGAAATGAGAGAAGAATGAGGCATTCCATACTCACCAATAGAAATTAGCTTCTGATCTTGATTTTAAAGTGTGATTAAGTATTTAAAGTAGGATTAATTAGTTTCTAATCCTAATTAATAACTTAAATAAATACTTAATTTAGTGAGAAATGAATTTAGTAGAGTTTGGGTGCAATTCTTTACTTTTTGAACCTTTTTCTCATAAACTTATAGCTCATATTTATAGGTAAGGGTCACAAGTTGCCAAAAGCAAGCAAACAATGTAGGATTCTATGAAATTACACTGGATATGCATAATATATAGTGCAACATGCACAACTTATATCCTAGAAAAAGGTTATTGTAAGAGTAGGGCGTCCCGGACGCGGGAGCCCAGCACGCTGTTCGGCGTGAGATGCCGTGGTGCTTGCTCTCAATGGCGTTTCCCATTTTAATTTCGAAAACAATGCATTTTATGATGTGGAGTCGCCACCTAGTTTGGTTTGTCAATTCAATTGAATGACTAAAAGAAAACTAGGAAATAAAACCCGGGCCTTCCCGTGTTGGAAAGCGGCCTGAATTTCTTCAGAGTTTGCGTTCGGGGTTTCAATTTTTTCGTATTCTATCTTATTATGTTCACTTTGTTTAATTCTAAAGAAAGTTCCTAGGCACGCATTTAGGTTTAAGTTCAATTAGCATACTTTTCATGGCATACGGCAAACAAAAGAGCATATCACAAATAAGGAAAGCATAAAGGAAAGCATAAA
>CANYBF010587131.1:0-10779 GCA_948192965.1 Dalechampia spathulata | reverse complement strand
ATTTATCTTATTATTTAATTATTTAACTCAATTAATCATTTTTAACTCCATTAATCCATCTTAAACCATCATTTATCTTAAATTAACTTAACCTTATCTTAAGTAATTACTCATTAACCTTTATAATCTTTAATTAAGCCTTTAATTTACCATTTTCTAGCCTTAATCTTTTGCTAAATTTGTCCACCACAAGAAAAGCATAAAACAACCCACACACACACATCATAATCCACTAATAATCAACCACTTTACATCTTTAATCAACTAATCATCAAACTAAAAACTAAAAACTACCAAATAATCATATAAACATTATACCATATTCTCATTTTGCTCAAAATAAACCAGCCATATGAAGAAATATCTCAAACAAGGGCCAAACCTTCAAACCTCTTAAAAGTGCATGAATTTAATGGATTTATCATCAAGCTAAAATCACCTTTAAAGAAAATAACTCAAACAAACTAAAAATGTGATCTCCTCCTTGATTTAGCTCCAATCTTCACACCTTAACTTGCTTTCAACTTCTAAGGCTTGGTTTCTCTCAACCATTCACATGCATGTACATCCAAGAAGGTAGATCAAACAAGGAACAAAGTTAAACATCAAATGAGTTTTGGTTTCCAAAGAAAATATAAGGATTCAATGAATTTTAACTGTCATATCCATATTAGAGACCCTAATCATCTTGCACTCTTACGTGTGTATATGTTTGATTAATGTGGTTATATGACATATATGTGTATGATTGTATGATGATATGATCGCTTGGTATGAATAGTTATGTGTAATGATATTGTGCATCTTGATGAATATGAATGATGATACTATGTATTGAGCATGCCTTGCATTGATATACGTGATAGAGTATGTATGAATGGTTTATGAATATTGGAATGGATGATTCAAATGTTTGGTTTGGGTTTAGGTAGCTTGGGAGTGAGTTAGAGTGGTTGGCAGATGAGAGTGGAGAGTGGTACGGGCATACGGGTAACCATACGGGCGTACCAAGCAGGAGAGATGAGTGGTCTTAGGCTCCTGGAGGCTATACGGGCATACCGAAGGGTTGTATATGTATGATTGTATGATGATATGATTGCTCGGTGTGAATAATTATGTGTAATGATATTGTGCGTATTTGGTTTGGGTTTAGGTAGCTTGGGAGTGAGTTAGAGTGGTTGGGCTTAGGCTTTGAGAATGTACCAAGTAGGAGAGATGAGTGGTCTTAGGCTCATGGAGGCCGTACAAGCATACCAAAGGGTTTCCGGCTGTACGGGTGCTCACAAGAAAATGGGGTACGGGCGTACCGTCCCTTGCAGGAAATTGTGCTTGTTAGAAGTTTTAGCTCCGTACGGGTGTACCGAATATGGTATGACCATACACGACTTAAGTTTGACTTTTCAATAGATAAGAACAAGCTTTTTCTTACTTTTCTTTCATTCTTCTCTTTCCTAAACCCTTAGAAATAATAGAGGTTGAGCTTCTAAGTGCCAAGAAAGTGTGAGAGCTAGAAGTTGAAGGTTTCAAGCTTTAGTTATGGGACTACGAGTAGACGTTAGAAGCAGTCTTATTACAAGTTTGTGCTAGTTATGTTGTTTACAACTTTTCTTGTCTTAGGACCTAAGTAAGGTCCAGAGAAATGATATGTCCTATTTCTGAAATGGCATCTTCCTTATGTAATTATAATGAGCATGGTATATGCATAATCATGGCATGCATAAGGAAGTATAAGGGGGAAAAGAAAGGATAAAGAGAGATGTTTATAGAGCTAGATGTTCTAAACCTACTGGGTCATACAGATGATGGATTCCCTTACAAAATCATACAGTTATATGCCCTCCCTATGGGAGATGAGTCTCAAGACCTATAGTTCAAAAGAATGGGTTCATTGAACCATAAAGTTAAATGCCCTCCGTCAAGAGATGAGTACCGGTACCTACAGGGACCCAGTAGGAAAAGGAAATGTGCACATATATACAGAATAGGAAAAGAAGAGGGAATGAGGGAAAATGCATAGTATAAAGGCATTCTCATTTTATATGATGATAATGGTAATAGACTCATTATGCATTCCTTATGTTTGTATGAGTTAATGATGTATTGAGACTGTATCATTGACAGAGGATGATTATTGTTTGCTTCTTGACTAAATGCTCCAATGGGACGATGCATTTATGCGTTCACTAGCACCACTGAGTTTTATACTTAGTGTTTATCATTTGATGAACGTAGGTACTGAGCCTTTGGGAGAGCGACCTAAGGAGTGACCTTCGGTGTCAGTAGAGGATATTCCATTCCCGAAGCGCTACTGGATCCTTTTGGGGCATACTCTAACTTGTTTGTTAGATCAGTCTGTATTAATCATAGAGGCAGTAGTCGTTACTGTATTTTGGTGGTGAACATGTAACTGGTATTATGTAAATGGTACAAACCCTACTGTAATGATTGAATCGCATATATCTAATATAATTGAGATGTTTGCCATGTTAAATTGAGCAAATGCATGAATGATTATCCAAGGTATGATATTTATATAATAATGAACGTCACGCTAAGAAACTTATCACCACCAAATACAGGGATATGTACCCATACGAACTATATTAGGCCATATAGATGACGTATCCCTTGTAGGATGAGTGATGATTTCTTCTAAGGGGATCATTATTCATGCTACGGGAGTATGTTACTCTAGGTATGGGCTGGGTGTGACATGTTTTAGTGGTATCAGAGCTATGGTTTAGCTCAACGTGTAATTTATCTATTTGATAGGACTACTGTATATGATTAATAAGCTAGATGTGAGGAGTTTGCTAGTCCTTACCACTACTGATCGTTATAATCTATGTTTACACGTATCATAGAACATGTTTAATGACAGATTGAGCCATAATTATGAGTAAGGAAGGAGGGGTAATTTTAATCCCCAAGAGAGTAAATCAGGTACAGAGGATCAAGTTAAGAGACAATCAAGACGGGAGGAGCATGGGGGACCCAGTGAGAGAGTACCTTGAGCAGAGAGAGCGGATGCTTCAGTAGTTAATCCAATGGCAGCTCAATTTTCCTAGTTTCTGCGTTGCTTATAGGCATAGGGTCAAACCTTACCTGTTGCTCCAGCTCCACCCCCACCAGAACCCAGAGAGGAATATAAGATAGACTTTAAGAAGTTGAGATCTTATGAAGCCATAGATTTTGTTGGGATGACAGATCCGTATGTGGCAGAGATGTGGTTAGAGTGGACTTAGAGGGTTCTACATCAGTTAAAGTGTCCCAAGATTGCTAAATTTGAGTATACCATTTCATTGTTACAAGATGATGCATACGAGTGGTGGAAGACCATTCCTCGGAGAATGGTGGACCCTCCGGTACTAACATGGGATGATTTTCAAAGAGAGTTCCATCAGAAATATGTGCCTACTATTTACACTGATCAGAAGTTGTAGAAATTCCTTAATCTGAGATAGGGGAACATGATAGTGGCGGAGTATTAAAGGAAATTCACACAGTTAGCCTATTACATGACCAACATTCTGACTTCTGGTCAAGAGAGGTATAAGAGATTTAAACAGGGTTTGAATCTTTAGATCAAGGCATTGGTTCAGGGTTTTAATTATGAAGATTTTTCAACATTGATGGCTAATGCACTAAACCAGGAGTGCACTATGCAAGAGGAGGGTGCTCGTTATAAGTTAGTGAGGAGACCGTTTAGAGGGTCGAGTTCTTGTTCGGGGTACCAGAAGAGGGGCAAGTACAGAGGTTCCTTTTCCTAATGACCAACTGATGTTAGACCGCTGCCACCTCGACATACACAAAGTGGAAGATCTTCATCATTTAGTGGTAGTTCAGGCACGGGACCGGGTTTATGTCGTACTTGTGGCCAAGTGCATCATGGGGATTACCGGTTGGGTACATACTTATGTTATCAATATGGTAGAGTTGGTCATTATACAAGAGAGTGTTTCACACGAGATGATATACCCGTGCATACTATTTTGGAAGGGGGATCCTACCAGTAGAGTCCGATGGCTAGATCTTGTTCTGGAGTTTCCCAGAGTTTAGAAAGAGGTAGAGGCAGAGCAAGGGGTCATAATAGAAGAAGTCGTGGCACCAGTCAGGGGTCTGTAAATCAGACTATTAGGGCTCTGGCTAGAGTCTATCATTTGGTACACTAGGATGATCAGTAAGCCTCTGATGTGGTGATTGGTAATATCCTCATCTCTAATCACGATGCATTGGTTTTGTTTGATATGGGTTCCTCACATTCTTATATTAATGCAGGATTTGCCTAATTTCTTGATATGCCATGTGGGGAATTAGGTTATGAGATAATGGCATCTAGTCCTTTAGGATGGGATGTGATAGTTGACAGGGTGTATAGACAGTGTCCTTTACGTATCCAGGATATATGTTTCCTAGCTAACTTAGTGGAAATGCCTTTTCATGAGTATTATGTTATATTAGGCATGGATTGGTTAGCAAAGCATAAGGCTATGATAGATTATCAGTAGAAGATAGTGATTCTTTAGCATCCAAAGCATGCCACAGTATTGGTCAGGGGTAATGTATAGTCAGTGACTGCCAGGTTGATTTCAGCTGTGGCAGCGCAAAAACTGTTAGTATAGGGTTGTGAAGCGGTACTAGCATATGTGACAGGTGTGAGACAGAGAAGGGTATAGTTAGTAGAGATTCTGACAGTGTGTGACTTCCCAGATGTATTTCCTAAAGAATTACCAGAGCTACCGCCAAAAAGGGAAGTGGAGTTTGAGATAGAGGTACTACCGGGTACGGAACCAATCTCCATAACCCCGTATCGAATGGCACCACTAGAATTGAAAGAGTTAAAGATACAATTGTAAGAGTTATTAGATAAGGGTTTCATTAGACTGAGTATGTTACCGTAGGGCACAACTGTTCTATTTGTAAAGAAGAAAGATGGCACAATGAGGATGTGTATCAATTATAGATAGCTGAATAAGGTGATGATTAAGAACAGATACCCTTTGCCATGTATTGATGACTTATTTGATCAATTGGAAGATGTCGCATTATTCTCTAAGATTGATTTGAGATTGGGTTATCATTAGCTTTGGGTCAAAGAGGGTAGTATAGTAAAAATAGCTTTTAGGACTCGCTATGGGCACTATGAGTTCCTAGTGATGCCGTTTGGGTTGACGAATGCACCTGCAACATTCATGGCACTGATGAACACAATATTCATAGCTTATTTAGATTAATTTATAGTCATGTTCATTGATGACATCCTGGTGTATTCGAAGACTCGAGAAGACCATGATAGGCATTTGAGATTAGTGTTGCAATGGTTACGGGAGAAGCAGTTGTATGGCAAACTGACTAAGTGTGACTTTTGGTTAGAATAAGTAACATTCTTAGGACATGTAATATCAGTAGATGGAATTAGAGTGGACCCAAGCAAAATAGAAGTCGTGCTGAATTGGCAGATTTCGTAGAATGTTAGTGAGGTTCATAGTTTTCTGGGGTTAGCCGGATACTATTGACGATTTATGAAAGGTTTCTCCATGATTGCTATGCCATTATGGACTCTTCTACAGAAGGATGTTCCTTTTCATTAGACAAATGAATGCCAGAAGAGTTTTAATCAGTTGAAGGCACATTTGACTCAAGCTCTGGTTTTTACTCTACCTGCGCCAGGGAAAGAGTTTGTAATATACAATGATGCTTCGATTAGTGGTTTAGGGTGTGTTCTCATGCAGGATGGGAAAGTGATTGCTTACACTTCGAGATAGTTGAAGCTGAATGAGAAGAACTACCCAACTCATGATTTGGAATTGGCAACCACTGTATTTGTATTGAAGATTTGGCGACACTACTTGTATAGGGAATCATGCTACATGTATACAAACCATAAGTGTTTAAAGTATCTGGGTGTGTAGAAGGAATTGAACTTGAGACAATGACATTGGATTGAGCTAATTAAGGATTATGACTGTGTGATTGACTACCATCCGAGAAAAGCGAATTCAATAGCTGATGCATTGATCCGTAAAGTGTTTGTTGGGTTGAGACAGTCATCGTTAATGCTAGTTCAAAAAATGTGATAGTTGTACACCTCATTAGAGATACAACCCGACTGTATGTTAGCACAGTTACAGTTACAAGTGAAGCCGATACTGCCAGAGCAAATTCAGAGAAGCGTAGTGAATGATAAAGAGTACTAGAAGCAATTATAAAAAGTTCAGACGGGTAAGATTGCACTGTTTACTGTAGATGGTGATGGTAACCTAAGACATGGAGTTTGATTAGACATTGCAATGGAAAACGAGCTAAAGAAATAGATTTTAGAAGAAGCTCATAGTTCACCATATTCATATAATCCAGGTAGTATGAAGATGTATCGAAATTTGAGATAGTACTACTGGTGGATTGGTATGAAGGCCGATATAACGAATTGTATGGCTAAATGTTTGGTATGTCAATGAATTAAAGCATAACATCAAGTACCAGCAGGATTACTTAGTCTGTTACCGATAATGGAATGGAAATGGGATCGAATCATGATGGATTTTATTATTGGATTACCGATGATGCAAGCTAGACATGATGCCGTATGGGTAATAGTGAATAAGTTGATGAAGATAGCTCACTTTTTACCTGTATGCATGGATTTTAGCTTGGAGAGGTTAGCAGGATTGTATATTGATAAGATTGTACATTTGCATGGGATTCCATCCTTTATAGTGTCTGACAGAGATCCATGGTTTACGTCACAGTTTTGGGGTACTTTCTAGAGAGCTTTACGTACGAGAGTACAATTTAGTACTACTTTCCATCCTTAGACCGACGGACAGTCAAAGAGAGTGATACAGATTCTAGAGGATATGTTACATGCATATGTGTTGGAATGGGAAGGTAACTAGGATCGCTATTTGCCATTGATTGAGTTTGCTTACAACAATAATTACCAAACTAGTATACAGATGGCTCCCTATGAAGCACTGTATGGTAGATGATGTTGGATGCCATTACATTGGGATGAGGTTAGTGAACGGAGGTTGATTGGTCCTGAGTTAATGCAACAAGCCGAAGAACAAGTACAGTTGATAAAGCTCAGATTGAAAGCAGCATCCGACAGACATAAATCCTATGTGGACTTAAAGAGGTGAGATATAGAGTATAACGTAGGAGATAAAGTGTTTCTAAAAGTGTCCCCATGGAAAAGAATCCTGTGATTTGGTCAGAAGGGTATGTTGAGTCCTAGGTTTATTGGACCGTATGAGATTTTAGAGAGGGTTAGACCATTGGCCTACAGATTAGCCTTACCACCTGATTTGGATCAAATTCATAATGTGTTTCATGTCTCGATGCTAAGGCACTATAGATCAGACTCTTCTCATATTATTTTGATTGAATCTATATAAGTACAACAAGATTTATCTTACCGTGAAGAGCCAATTCAGATTCTGGCACGGGAAACTAAACAGTTAAGGCACAAACAGATTCCCTTGGTGAAAGTCTTGTGGAACCACCATACGGGACAAGATGCTACTTGGGAATGAGAGTCAATGATGATGGAATAGTATCCCCACTTATTCTCTAGTAGTCTAGGTTAGAATTTCGGGATGAAATTTCTTTTAGGGGGAGAGAGTTATCATATCCATATTAGAGACCCTAGTCATCTTGCACTGTTACATGTGTATATGTTTGATTAATGTGGTTATGTGATGTGTATGTGTATGATTGTATGATGATATGATTGCTTGATGTGAATAGTTATGTGTAATGATATTGTGCATCTTGATGAATATGAATGATGATGCTATGTATTGAGCATGCCTTGCATTGATATACGTGATAGAGTATGTATGAATGGTTTGTGAATGTTGGAATGGATGATTCAAATGTTTGGTTTGGGTTTAGGTAGCTTGGGAGTGAGTTAGAGTGGTTGGGAGATGAGAGTGGAGAGTGGTATGGGTGTACGGGTAACCGTACTGGCATACCAAGTAAGAGAGATAGTGGTCTTAGGCTCCTGGAGGCCGTACGGGTGTGCCAAAGGGTTGTTCGGCCATACGGATGCTCACAAGAAATTGGATTTGTCAGTGTCACGGGCGGAGTCATTACCCTCTTCCCAAAAGACATGCTTGTTAGGATGTGCAGCCCTCCCCCTTATAAACCCAAGACCTTTCCTGTATCTTTCCGATGTGGGATATTTTGTCTCCCCGTGACATTCTCCCCCACCCAATCCTGTGACGCCCTGGTCACAGGTGAGGCCCCCTACCTACCTTATACTGGGCGCTTGGCGAGACATCAGAGTTAGATCCAGGTAAGCTCTGATACCACTTGTCACGGGTCGAATATGAGACAATGCTTAAGGACCCGTGCGGCGCTCGTATTCGGACACTACCTTCAACAAGCCAGCCGATTAATTATACCTACAGACACAAAATGGGTTTAGCTCCTTTATGCATGATTGTCATAATTTTAGGACAAGAACATCTAGGCACATCATAGACAAGCATCACACGTAGCATAACATTCATCCCACAATCACAGCAAGGCACACATAGCATTAGCACATAGAAGAATAATGGGACATGGATGAATAAGGCTACTTATGTTATTGATAAACACTAGATCACAAGTAATTGCTTTACATACTCTATGACTAGATTTTTGGAAACAACAATAACATACATTCCTTCCAATCCCACTCTACCCATTTCATTTTATTTTTACATAAAAACCCTATCCGTCACACTCTCCCCCACTCAAAAGGTTAACGACCCCGTCAACTGTCTTCTCTTATAATCTTCAAGCAAGCCCTTGAATACCTGGAGTGTTTCTGCTCTTTCCTAGCTAGTCTCTTCTTCTGGTTCATCCTTCCACTTCACTAGATACTCTCTATGCTTGCCGGTGATATTCATGCGTGAAGTCAAAACCTCAGCTACTCTCTTTGATGAAGTCTTCATCTGCATCTTTACCATCGTTGGTCTGGTAGATGTATTGCGAGTCTTATCTTCTTTATCGGCATGGTGCGGCCATAATAAACTCACATGGAAAATAGGGTGCACCTTCATCCACTCTGGCAACTGTACTTTGTAAGCTGATGCCCCCACTTTAGTTAGAATAGGTACCGGTCCTTCGTATTTTGGTATCAACCGTCGATCCTTGTTCTTTGGTCTGATTTGCTCTGGTCGCAATCATACTAGCACCTGATCTCCTACTTCAAATTTTACCGGTCATCGCTTGGTAGCTGAATGTTTCTTCATCCTCTGTGATGCTCTTTCTAAATGTGCTCATGCGGTCTCTTCATTCTGTCTCCACTCTTTTATGAAGTTAAAGGCTTTTGGATTCTTGCCTGTATAGATGACATCAACAGAGTGTGGAGCCAGTGGTTACTGACTGAAACAATCTCAAAAGGAGTTCGGTTAGATGTAGAGCATTTCTAGGAGTTGAAGCAGAATTGGGCAACATCTAGAAGAGATGCCCAACTTGAGTGGCTGGAGTTGACAAAATGTCGTAAGTATTCCTCCAGCATACTATTAAATCACTCTGTTTATCCATCTGTTTGTGGATGAAAACCAGCTGACATGTCTAATCTCGACCCCAGCAGTCAGAATAGTTCTGCCCAAAATGTGCTTACAAACTGCCCATCTCGGTCACTCACAATGCTCTTCGGAACTCCCCAGTATTTCACTACATGTTTGAAGAATGCTCTCGCCGTATCTTTGGACTTGGAATGCTTAGACATAGGCACAAAAGTGGCATATTTTGAGAACCTATCTACCACAACTAAAATAGTGTTGAACTCCCCCACTCAAGGTAGGCAAGTAATGAAATCAAGTGAGACACTCTCCCATGGACGAGTTGGCACTGGTAAAGGTTCTAACAGTCCAGCTGTCTTTTGTCTTACCACCTTGTCCTGTTGGCAAATCAAGCATGTCTTTATGTAGGTTTTTACATCTTCCTCCATCTTCGGGCAATAATAATGCCGAGATAACAATGCCAAAGTTCGATGCCAACCTGGATGTCTGGCCCACAGCGTATCATGACATTCCATCAATAAGGTTTTCCTCAAATTTCCCGATCGAGGTACATAGAGGCGATTTGGCTTTGTCATCAATAACTCATCCTCCACCAAAAACTGTCTTGACTTCCCCTATTTTACCAGATTCATTAGTGCTACTGCTTGAGAGTCACTAGCCAAGCCATCCTTGATCTGATCTCTCAGAGAAGACTTAACTTGACTGAAAGATAGATGGGCTAGTTGCTTCATAGCTACTAACTCTGCTTTTCTGCTCAATGCATCTGCAACCCGGTTAGCCGTCCTCGGATTGTACTCTAACTGAAAGTCAAATTCTGCTAACAGTTCTTGCCATCAAGCTTGTTTTGAGGTGAGTTTTGGTTGCGTCAAAAAGTGGCTCACCGCTGTATTATCGGTTTTCACTACAAACTTGGCACCCAACAGATAATGATGCCAAGCTCGCAAACAGTGGACCACCCCTAGTAGTTCCTTTTCATGAGCAGAATATCTCCTTTCAGCTTCGTTCAGTTTACAACTCTCAAAGGCAATTGGATCACCATCTTGCATTAAGACTCCCCCTAGAGCAAAGTCTGAAGCATCTGTTTGCACTTCGAAGGGTTTCAACATATCAGGCAACTGTAACACCGGGTCACTCAACACTGCTTGTTTCAAGTTCTCAAAGGCCTCTTGGCATTCTCCAGACCACTTCCATTCAGTTCCTTTCTTTAATAGTTCCGTCAAGGGGACGATTCATTGGGAATATCCTTGGACAAACCGCC
>CANYBF010586796.1:0-13957 GCA_948192965.1 Dalechampia spathulata | reverse complement strand
TAACTAACATAGAAAGTACATATATCAAAGAATCACCCATTTCTTCATATATGTATTTCATATCATCCTAGCATTACCCTTTTTAAACATTCATCATATACATCATAAAAATACATAACCCTCTCAATTAACTTTAAGCTTGTCATTTCATATCATTTTTCTCAAATTCATGCATTCATCAATCATCCTCGATACCATGTGCCAAAAATAAATGCATATTAAAATGCTATGTAAACCAGGATATGACATATTCAATCATGGACTGATGTCACATCATCGACAGTAACCTTATTAGACAATAAAAACCCATATAAGGATAAAAAAAAGTTCAATAATGGGTAAAACAACTATCCAAAACATATTATATCACTCCAAAAGGTCACATGGGCTTTAACCCTATTGCCTTAGGCTTAAGAAGCTAAAACAAGTATAACGTCTAACGCTATTTTCAAAATTAAGGAAGGAGAATCTTCATCTCGAAAAACCCTTTTCTCAAAATGATTTCTAAAATTAGTCATAGATAATTGTATCTTAATCAAAATTGGTTCAAAACCCATTTCAAAAACATAATAATAATTAAGGAAGAATTTATTCATCAAAACCCTCTTATGGTTATAATAAACCCTTTCAACAATTGACATTTCAAACCTTACTATTTATTAAAACCTCAAGCTTTTTACATGGAAATTCTTGAAACCATTGGCTTGGCTAAATTCAAACATTTTCTTTTGAAAATGCCTAGGATCTGGCATATTCAACTTGCTATATCCAAACTATCCTTCATCCTCAACAACATGGATAAGATCTTTCAAAATCAAAATGTTTTCCTATTAGTTTTTAAACTAAAATTGATCACTATAATTCTTTCAATTATTAGGATTACCAAATAAGCATCCAAAATAAAAGAAATAGTCATTTACTCTACTTAAGAGAGATAATTAGGATGTAAATCTAATACCTTCTTAGTTCATTAAGTGATGGTAGTATTTTAGTGCAACCTTTCAAATCCTTACACTATACACCCAAGAAAGATTTATCCTATTTAAAACCCATTTTAAACCTATAAAAAAGAAAAGTAGTTTCCACCCCTTTTTCATTTTTGTTCAAATATCTTCTCACCTTGGATCTTAAAATGGTCATATGAATTCAACCATCACCTAGGTCAAATTCTACTCATTTATAGAAATAGAGTAAAATGGTATGATGTTTTTAAGGCTACTAATAAGATAAATAAACCAACCATCTCACTTTGGCTAAAATCCAATAGGTTCATTAGTCCTACAAAATAGGATACCAATTTCTTAGCCCAAAAATGTCATGTAATTGCTCAACTTATCACAACTAAAACTAAAGATGAATATTTTGCAATAATGACATAAATATTACAAAGTAAAACTTTAACATCCATAATAGACTTAAAATATTCAAAATCATTCATTAATCTCAATAATGATAATGAGGATGATTGTTATGGTATTTTTACTCCTTACAAATAAAATAAGAAAAAGGAAATGAAAAAAAAATAAAAGATAGAAAATGAAAAAGAAAGAGAAGAAAAAAAGATAATAAAAGAAAATAAATAAGCCCCATGAAGAATTATATGTATTTGTTCATAAAAATGCTTTTGTATCAATTTCAAATGTAATCTTTTGATTAGCAATTAGTACATAGTGATAAATATAATAAAACAAGGAATCAGAATGATGAAGAATCAATAAACTGGTTAAGGACTCTTAGGCATAATGCCTACTTATAATACATTTAGTAGAAGAAGTTGGTGTTAGACACCCTATTGTTAGATAAATAAGTATAGGTAGACTATGATGATAGTGCCTATATTGATTAAAAGATAAAAAAGAAAATCACAAAGCAAATATTTCGGTAAAACCACTTTTTAAAAAGACAATGGCACGTGAAGCAACATTGACTCCACTAAAACCACTTTATGAAAAGCAAAGTGTCAAACATTATTGCTCTTTGGATAGATGTATGTGAAGCTACAAATAATCCATTAAAAAAGGATCATAGTACTGAACAAACATTTGCAATAAAAAGCAAGGACAAAACTATAGTGCCTCCATATATGAAGACATAGTAGACCATTTAAAAAATCAAAAAACCTTGTTTATAAAAGTATACTTCGAATAATGAAAATGGCAAATTGAAAGTAAGCTTAGGTAAGCAAGCTCAAACTTCTAAGTCAACTAAACCTTATAATCTTAGTTACTAAAAAGCTCATCTGTTGAGCAAACTTTCTATCTCTTTCACTTGTAACCCTAAAATACATATCATTTATATCTCTTTTGATTTAAGCAAAAAAGGATATGTAAGTTTTTAAAATATTATTCTTTTATTTTGAAATTAATGACTTAGTAATGCCTATATATATATAAAGAAAATAGTGTAGTAATTGAAATTTTATTATTTACCAAAAACTAAAAATTTAATCAAAATCACAAATTATAAAAACTGTTTAGATTCTTTTTAGTAATCATAAATTATTTTTTACAAAGCTAATATGAATATAAAATATGTCTAAAAATTATGTTAGTTTGTCATGTTATTTTAATTTTGGTCAAACATATAAATGGACAATTATTATATATAATTTTAAAAAAGATATCTTTTAAAAATTCAAAATTTTAATCATATTTTTTTAATAATAGGATAAAAGAGGGAAGCTATATTTGATAGAAAATTTTCAATTATATCAATGTACTAGGAAAAAGATTTGCACTACATGTAAATTTTAATAAAATGCATTATTAAATTTATAAAATATTGATATTTATTTATTCAATTAAACAATAATAATTAGGAAAGTGAAAGCACTTTGATAGTACTAATTTTAAATTAATAGTGTTAATTTTATTTATGTATTAATCAAGTAAAATGAAAGGATTCTACTTTAAATAAATACTAACTATAAATTAATTAAATATAGGGTAAGTCATACAATCTCAATCTTTCATTTATTGAACTTTTCTAAAACATTCAAAACATTTTGTAAACTTATTGCTTGAACTCTTTATAAGTTAAAAAAAATATGCGAGTAATTTCAAAGGTTAATCAACCTTTATCATAAATATAGGAACATGGTAATTAAAAGTTGTAATCATTCTAAAATTAAATATTAAATGAAATCATATGAAGAATAGTAAAGGTTAATTGAAAAATACAAAATTATATTATAAGATTACAATAATGAGATTTTTTAAGTTTATCACATAATCAATGTCAAGTAAGTGTGAATAATATATATATATAATTTGTTCATGTTTTGCATAACACCTACATATATATTTAAATACTTTAAATTTTATAATTCAAAATTATATAAAATGCTTGAACAAAAAAAAGCAACTATTCTATTGCAAACTTAATACTCATCTTCATATTTTATGCATTAATACAATATCATGTTTTATTTTTATATTTTATATCAAATAACTAACTTGTTAGTAATATTACCATAAAATAATTAATTCACACATATTTCACCATGAAAAATTGTACTAAAAATGTAATATAAAATTGTCATAAGTTTACTAATCAATATATAATTAATTTTATTTTGTAAAAAAATAAATAAACTATAACCCTTACTATAAATATTATTAATTTAGAGGTCCCTATTTTTCTTTTCCTATATAGATGTTCTTATACAATTAATCTTCGTTACATGATCATTTCATTTAAACCAAAAATAAAAAATGTATAAGAGTAAAAAAGTAAAATAAATCAAACAAATCATAATGTGATGTACTACATAAAATTTTTTGAGATTTACCGGATACAATTTTATTATTGTTTACTTGACCTCTAGCCAAATATATAGAAAAAAATTGAAATTTATTCTTCTTAGGACTTCCTTCATTAAGCCTTAATCAAATATAAAATTGAAATTATTATCTTAAATTCATTCAATAAATATTGATAATATCTTCTTGTATATATAGTCATATTTACTTAGATAATAAGTTATATTGTACCAAATCATATTTGTGAAAAGAAACTTTAAAGTTATTGTGATTGAGACAATATTAAATAAATAAAAAGTAGAAATGATAAACATTTATAGAAAATAATTATCATTGATATGTATACTTTTAGTTAGTATTGATAAATTTTATGAATTAATGATGCGACTAAAAGAAGGAATATAAAAGATATTTTATATTGATGAACAATTTATTTATTTATTTAATTTAATTAACGGTGATTGCATCTATAAATTATAAATGCATATCAACTTCATGCAAGGAAATGAATGGATATTATACATTAATATGATACCAATTCCAATAAAAATTACAATTTTCTAAGATTGTCACATAAGCAATTCTATTATATAAAATATGTCATATAGGCATGAAAAAGGTTTCCACTACTTAGCTATATATATTCATCTTTTCTTGTGATTTTTTACGTTAATACTTATTATTTATTTGGTTTATTTTCATAACAAATATATGTTTTACTAGTATAGCCATCTATACAATATATAGTTGTAAATATATATAGTATTGTTGGCTTTAAAATAATACTAGTGATAAGCACTAGTTAAAGTATTGGTGAATGTGTGAAATTTATGAGCATGTTAGAGGAAAGTAACTTTCCTTAATCTATTGATTTACATCTGACTTCTAAAATTAATGATTGTGAATCCCCAAGTGCTTTTACTAAAAAAATGGAAATAAGATTGAAAGCTAAAAGGTAATAAGCTTGAATATTGCATTAAGAGCTTGAAGGTACAAAGGTAGTAAGTACAAACCTAAAAAAATAAATTGAATGTTAGGAATTTATGAATAATAAGGCTTACCAATATGTTAGCTTAGCTTTTAATTGTTTGCATTTTTCTTGATTGAATTTTGCATGTTGATGTTGTTCTTATTGGATTGATTAATTATTTTTTGTTATATTGACATTGTCTTCATTGGTGATTAGTTGTTCTTTTTAAATTCTAGCCATTCATCTAGCTTAATTGCTCACTTTCTTTATGTTCACCAACTACCTAACTCCATTTTCCATGTTCAAGCTAACTATTATTCATCAAGCTTAATTGTTTCTTCCCTACATCCTTTACTCGTGTCCATCTCCTTGTCTTCCATTGGCCACTTTTCAAGTCCCATGTTTTAAGATTGCCATTTTGTGAGGTTATCCACATTCCTCATGGAACAGTTCATTCGTCAAGTCTAATTTATACCTTGTATCGACCTACTAAGCTTAATAACCCATTCATATTGGCTCATTAAGCTAAGCAACTCATTTATTTTGATGGACTTGGTTGAACTTATGATTTTGCTATAAACAAACAGGTATATATTGGTAAATAAATATATATAAGATGATATTATATATATATATATTCATATATATCATATAGTATATAAGTATTTACCAATATATGTTATGATATGTATTAGTAAATACATATATATCATTTGGTTCATATTGCTAAATACGTATATATCATATAATAAATATCTTTTTATATTCCATTTAGTTGTTAGTTATTTCTAATTTTGAGTAATAGTGATATTTCTAATTTTGAGTAATACTGATTTTATCTACACATATATTAAAATTGTATTTCAACATTCAAATGTTACTATTATCATCAATCAACTATCAATATCAATATGTATGTATGTATTATGGGCAGGGCTTTCATCGCAACCTAGAGCAAGGCTTGTGATGCATGAACTAAGGGCCTGCTTGGAGCAAAAATTGAGTCTTCTCGAGGGGCTACCTTGAGGAATGAAACAGACTGAAAAGAGTCACAAGATGGAGTCGCCATCAGATGGTTCTGGTGATCGGGTGTCGCTTCCGTCAAATTAATTCCTTACTTAGCCTCACGTTGGAATTATAATTTTGTAGCAGTGGAAGTAAGGGTCGAATCCCATAGAGACGGTTTCACCTCACTTAATCCTTTGCATTTAAAAATAAACTAAATAAATCAGAAAGTAATTAAAATCAACGAAACAAATAAAACAAATAAATTGAATTGGAGAAAATCAATAAAAAGTAATTCTCTCAACCGAAAGCATCAAGTATTCATTAATTGAATATGATCACGGATTCAATAATAAACCAAAGGCAATTATGGTACTAAGCCAGTTATAGTTTATCGAGCAAGTCTCGCATGCCCCAATCTTCCCTTATTTGTAAGACGCCATGAAATAAACTTTATGAAACGCCTCTAATCCCAGAATAGACAAGGTGGAAATAGATTCTCACTAAGTCGTCCCAAAATTGCATGAAGAATTAGGAAGATTCAACTCTAGTTAACAGTTGCAACCCAGCATCCCTCGTGTTCAAACTAGATCCTCTAACCCATAAAAGTACTATGGCAGATCGCAACCAGGATAGCATCCTGCTTTACCACTCCAACAAGTCGAGTGACTTTTCCGTATCAAACAACCCACTTAGTAATATGCTAGAACTTAGAAACACGCAACAGGCCTTATTTACATGCACTAGGAATAATAATGGTTCTATGCGACTCAGAATTAGAGATAATAGTGCTTTGCCAATGGAATTAGGATCATTTAGATCTCACATAATCATTTAATGAATGACTTGAATTACTTCCAATTAGGAAAAATAATCGCCTAACCTAGCATCATTGGCGAATTCATCATAAACATAAAATAAAAATAAAGAAAATAAAAACTAGAATTGAAATAAAAAGGAATAAAATCTGAACTACACAAAAATAAAACCAAAAACTAAGAACTAGGACTAGCTACCACCTCTACATAGGAGCATACTCCTATTTATAGAAGGTAAAATAATAATTAAACAAGTAGAAATAAATAATTAATTATCCTAATCTTCAGATGGAAGAGTTTAAAGTGTCCCCAATCACTTTTCCGTCTAGCTTAAAGAGTTTAAGTGCAAGTAAAATTCATCCTCGTCAAAACTCCAAAAATGTCCAGATGTTGTTGTTTTGATGTCCTTTATGCCCGCAAGCGGTATCAGCTTCCAGCTCGCAGGAATTTGAGTTGGACTCAACTTCTTCTTCCCAAAACGTAGTGCTGACAAGTCGTTTTAACCCGTCTTATGCCCGCAAGCGATATCCCAAAATTCTAAAATCCAAATAAGCTCTAAATCTTCCCATTTAAGCACATTTTCCAAAACTCACCATTTTTGACCTGCAAAATACAAAATATACGCAAGTAAACTATTCTAACAAATAAATAATGCTAAAATGGGTGCTTTGTGGGCATAAAACATGACACTTTGATGCTCGATCATCATGTCATTGATGCTAAAACAACATATAATATGTTGTTGGGTCGGCCATGGATTCATGAAAATAAGGTGGTGCCTTCAACACTCCATCAATGCTTTAAGTATTGCAATAATGGTGAGGTAAGAAGGGTGGTAGCTGATATAAATCCTTTCAGTGAAGCTGAGTCATATTTTGTAGATGCTAAATTTTACTTGGAGATAAGCGTGATGGAGGAGTTACAATTTGAGCCTAAAGTAGTTAAGGAACTGGTAGAGAAGGACTCTTCTAAAGTCAAGAAAGGAGTAACTTTATTTCCAACTGAGAGGAAGAGAGAGACTTCAATCCAATTAAATAAGTCTATGAAAGAGAATCCAAAACTACATTATGTTCCACCTTCAAGGAGAAAAGAAGGGTAAGCCTCGTTCAAAGCCAAAGAGGATGTTAAGCAGGACTTACAAGACTTGGTCCTCCCATTGATAAAATTGGCCATATCAAAAGCAGCTGCACCACCATTATTAAGGTCGACCATCACAAGGATCATCGGTGGAGCAAGGAGAACTTCCAATAAAAAGAGTAAATGGATTTTATCCAAATGCTTATAAATTACTTTCTAAAGCACGAATGGGTGAGAAGGCTACAGCCTTATTGATAAAGGAACCAGAGTCTGAGCAAAAAAATGACCTATCCAATAGAATTCATAAAGTTTGGAAGGTGAGGAAAGCAACTCTAAAGACTTTAAGAGAAGGTCTAGGGTACAACGCATCCAATCCTTTAAGGTTGAAGATCCATAAAGGGACCTCACAATACATTTTAGCAGGAGATGAAGTAAATCCTGTAGAAGTTCCAAAGATATCAGTTTTTAATCGACTGGGAACTGCTTCAAAGGGAGTTTCAGTTTTTGATCATCTTAGGGCTCAAGATAATTCCATGCCTAGCCAAAGTTTAGTTCATGATAGGCTTGGAATTTCAAAAAATAAAGCAAAGATGAAAGTCAGGAAGAATTCACCTTTGCAAGTGGACTACAAGGAGGTTAAGAGCAAATTTACTTCTCGTATGAAGCGTCAAAGTCAATGGGTGGTCAAGACTGGTGAAACACTAACAGCTAAACAACAAACAATTATGATCACAGGCTTAACATCTGGTCAATATTGTGAAGATGATGACATAGCCACTTCCTTACACTTGAGTGTAACTGAAATTCATAACGAAGATTCAGTGGTTGAGGAAAGTGAAGAAGAAGCTCTACCAACTTTTGAAGAAGCGAACAAGACCACAATTGATGAATTAAAGAGCATTGACTTGGCATTTGATGACACTCCCTGTCCTATTTTTTTGAGTGAAAATTTAGCTCAAGAAGAGGCTGAGGACTATAAAAACCTTATCTTGGAGTTTCATGATGTCTTTGCATGGTCTTATAAGGAAATGCCTAGACTTGATCCCAAGGTTGTGGTTCATCACTTGTCAATCAAAAATATCATTTACTAGTATGGTGCACCTCGATACATTATAATAGATAATAGTAGGCTATTTTATAACAAGATAATGGATAAGTTATGTGAGCGGTTTAACTTCAAGCAGCATTGCTCTTCAATGTATAATATGCCAGCCAATGGACTTGCTAAAGCTTTTAATAAAACTTTATGTAATCTTCTTAAAAAGATTTCAAGTCGATCAAAAAAGGATTGGCATGAAAGAATGGGAGAAGCTTTATGGGCCTATCCGACCATATATCAAACACCTACACAAGCAACTCCATATTCACTTGTTTATGGTGTGGAGGCTGTATTGCCTCTTGAGTAAAAAATCCCATCTTTAAGGATAGTAGTTTAAGGACTTTCAAATGAAGATAATATTTGATTATGCCTTCAAGAGTTGGAAGCTTTAGATGAAAGGCATCTCGATGCACAACAACGCTTAGAATGTTATTAAGCTAGGTTATCAAGAGCATTCAACAAGAAAGTAAGACCACGTTCTTTTCAAGTGGGAGATCTTGTTCTTGCTATAAGAAGGCCAATCATTATGTCTTGATGTATGGGCAATAAGTTCTTATCAAATTGGGACGGACCATATGTTGTATAGGAAGTCTATTCAAATGGTGCATACAAGATTGTTGATAAAGATGGAGTGTGTATTGGACCAATCAATGACAAGTTTTTAAAGAGGTACTATGCTTAGAGTTCAGCCTTGCTTTTGGCCCGCGTGAGCTAAAACTGTGCACGGTAAACCAAATAAAAAAATTCATTGTAATTGAACTACATTTCACTTGATCCTTCTTATGAAGGTACGTAGGCAGCTTAGTAATATGCTAAGTTCAGTCACATAAATCAAAAAAAAGCTTAGTATTATACTAAGTGAAATAAAATATATATCCAAGTGATGTATATAAAAAAATATAATGTTTATTGATGAAAAAAATGAATATTCTAAAGAGAAAATGGAACTTATGGTTTCCATACAAAATCTCTTAAGTCAACTCTTTCTGCCTTTAATATATTTCTAAGTTGTTGTAAAGATTCTGCTTCAGCTGGATCTTGGAAAGGGGTATTCTCTACAACTAATTTTTCTTCCTTAATGTTGGTGATGTTTGCTTGGACATCAAGGACTTCTCTCTCTGTATCACTTAAAAAGAGTTTAAGCCTTTCTTTCTTTACATAAAGTCTCTGAATCTCATTATCAATCTTAAGCAAGTCATCCTCAATTAAGCTGTGCTTCTTGAAAGCTTCAACGTCAAGAGATCTTGCATTGTCTAATCTCTTTGAAATTTCTCCAAATTTCTTTAAATGAGATTCCTTTGATGACTTAGAAGCTAAGGAAGACTCCTTTTCATGAATATTGTTGATTTTTTGAACATAGTCTTCAAGATGCCTCTTGGTAATTGAAACATCAATCTTCTCAACTTGCTGAATCTCATTCAAGACAGTAAGAACTTTATTAGCAATTGAGGGAACTTCACAGAAAGGTTCATTTATGATCTTCAAGCATAGGTCCATCCATGTAGAGGCAGCTACATTACGACGATGCTTTTGTAGGAAGTCATCTTCACAAAATTGAGAAAGTGTAGAAAGGGCAGCATGGGTAGCTTTCTCTTGCCTTTTCTCTACAGGCTCAACTTCTTCCATAGCTTCTATGGCAACGGTGGAGGCACAGTAAGTTTCCTTAAAAAAAGAAAAAGAAATTTCATGATAAATTTTAAGTCAAAAAAAGAGAAGAGAAGAAGAAATAAACCAAGTTCAAAAGAAAAATTACCACAAGATTGTTGAAAAATGAAGAAGAAGGGATGTCATCCAGTAGGGCTAAATTGGTTTCTTGAGCCTCATCAGTTTTATGAGTCTTTGGTCACTTCCAGCAATGATCAGAGCTTGATTGAGATTCATCCTTATCTAGTCCAGCATACCTTAGGACAGCTCTTCTATGAAGCCTCATATCTGAGAAATGTCTATGAGGATTAGAATCACCACTACCCTCTTGATTAGGTGCTCCCATAAGAGTCCTATCCTTTGGTGTATTTCTGCAAGGAAGACCAAGAACTAAGTTTTATTGAAGTCTTGAAGTTGGAGGATTTATCAGGATAGCTTCACAATTAGGTCTCTTGTGAACTCTAACTGGATTAAGCTCATCTTGTTTAGTAGTAGAAAAGGCTTGAGACCACTCCTCAGACTACCACTCAACATAGTTTTGAGTCTTATAAAAAGGCTCCCTTAGGACTTTGGAAGGCACTACTGTCTTTGATCGACTCCTGAGACTTGTTAAAGACTTCCAAAATTGGAGGACTTCCTTCAAAATAGGTTTTCTCATTGGCTTTTGAAGATCATCAGGGATATCTTGGGTAAAGCAAAAATGCCTGCTAAATCTGGTAGGGAAATATGCTTGAATATCAAACATGTCCCTGCAATGAAAAGTTAGGTAGCCAGAGCAAAGACTGAAATGTATTCAATCCAGTTGAATGGACCATCACAAAAGGCATCATTATCAATGATGGTTGTTTCTTGAGGTGGAAAGATCATATGTTCGGTCTCAAATCGACCTTCCTTGAAAAGGTCCTCTACTTCATGATCTTTGAAGAAGCAAGCCATCCTTAAGCCTCAATAACAAGTCATACGAGCTGGACTTGCATTCTTCCCTTCAAAGAAGTGAGTATCATATATATCTGCTAACCAACCATAGATATAGTGAACTGGGAAGCAAACACCACAAGAGTTCAGGTTGGTAGAGTTAAAAATTTTACTCAATCCATGATAGATATTGGCTAAGACTGGAATGGCTAAATAAAAGCTATCTCCCATGGCCATCATGCTTGCAACTTTAAAAGTATTGGGGCAGATGAGATTTGGAACTCCATGGGGCAGTACAAATTTACATAGCCAACAAGCAAGAAAAGTGGCTAAGTAAATCTTATCTTGTAAAGTGCGATCCTTGATGCCAAGAAGAATAAAGGAACGTTGCCAGGCTTCATTCCAAGGCAAGGCCTTGTCGATTATTTCAGATGGGCAGAATGTCATCTTTGGAGTTGAAGTTTTTTTGAAGTAATCTTTTCCTGGAGGTTCAGTATATCTAATAGCTCCATGAAACCAAAATTTGATTTAATCATCAATCTTCACTTGGTGTTGGTCATTGGCAAGCTTGTGATAAGCATGAAACAAGTATTGGCAACTTGGTGGAAGAAATTCATTGCCATCATCAGAGCTTACAAGTTCTTCAGTGGAAGGTATGACTTCATCATATAAGGTGCATGAAATGGGAAGTTTGCTTAAAGAATGCAAATCCCAAAGTGAAATGGAATCTTCTTCAAGAGGCAGGTAGAGAGTGTTGGTTGATGGACTCTAATGCTCATAAAAGTATTGCATGATGCTAGTAGACTTATCATAAATGAAAAGTGATGCAAAAATAGCATCATAAATACGAGCTTGTGTGAGCAATGTTTTGTTTACTACAAGAATATCTTCACATCACTCCCAATAGCATGGAGAATATGAAAATTCACTACCAACCTTGAAGGTGGATGGCCATGATACCTCTTTGAGGGCAATGCGCTTTTTCAACAAGGATAGGTTGTCAGAAGAACTTCTCTCAGACTTGAATGGAGACTTCAAAAGCAAATAAGTTGACTTGATGACGTCTTGGCTGGAGTTGATAAATTCATGAGAAGCTTTCTCTGACCAAGTTGATAAAAATGAAACCATCGCCGTTGAAGGCCATGATGGAGCAAAACACCCAATAGCAAGAGTTTGAACATGTAAAATTGTGTTTAGTTGCATGTTGTTGCTCTTGACTTCTGAAATCTTGATACATGATCGTCGCTTTTCGTCAAGGTGAGCTTCGATTTGAATCATCTTCACTTCAGGAAACCAAGAATGATAGCTAGATCACCCCAAGTTGACTTAAAAAAAATCACACAAATTGGTGAATTTTAATCACTTACCGGTTAGCTATCAAGGCTTGTTAAATCTTTAAATTGCTGGAGTCTTGGATCTTGAGTCTTGACAAATCACAAGAATCAGGTCACCCCAATATAATTGACTAAATTTATAGTCAAGTCACCTTGCCGGTTGATTGCCTGTGATAGTGGAAGTGATAATTGTCTTCCTTGATGCTTGTCTTCCTGAACTAGTAAATTATATTGATCAAGTAATTCCCAAGAAAGATTGTAAAACAATCTCCTTAGATAGAATTACCTTTCTAAATAAATTCCCAGAAAATCTGAAGGGGTCACACATGGTCTCACTTAAAACCTAGTGTTCTTAGATAGAATTTATTTGTACAATATAATATGATAATCAAGTCACCCTAAAACAATGTCGAATTATTTTACTGGTTCGATTATTCATAAAAAAAAAGTTGAGTAGTCTTGAAGGTTGCCTTGATGGTAGTTGATTCTTCAAGTATCTTGAATCGCTTCAATTTTGATTAAATACGATAATCAAGTCACCCTAAAACAATATCAAATTGTTTTACTGGTTTGATTATTCATGAAAAAATCAAAATAGTCTTGAAGGTGATCGCTTTGGTGGTAGTTGAATCTTCAAGTATCTTGAATCGCTTCAATTTTGATTAAATACAATAATCAAGTCACCTTAAAATAATATTAAATTATTTTACCGATTCGATTATTCATAAAAAAATCAAGTAATCTTAAAGGCGATGGCTTTGGTGGTAGTTGAATCTTCAAGTACAAATCTCTTCAATTTTTTTTACGATAATCAAGTCACCCTAAAACAATATCAAATTGTTTTACCAGTTTAATTATTCATAAAAAATATCAAGTAACCTTGAAGGTGATCACCTCTATGATAGTTGAATCTTCAAGTGTCTCGAATTTCTTAAAATTTGAAATTGATCACCTTGATGGAGATGGTTGATAGTTTAATCTTCAAGTGTCTTGAATTTCTTAAATCTTGGAATTGATCGCTGTAATGAAAATGGTTGAAAAAATGCTTTCGACTTCAATAGAGTATATGATGATTCAAGCATCAAGATAATTCTTAAAAAAAAAGAGCAAAAGCATGAATTATTTTGAGATAAAATCAAAGCATGGTATTAAAAAAAAGATATCATAGATGGATAAACACAAAGAAGGCATAAGTGATCGAACATCAAAATGGCAGTTTTTATTGGTTAAAATGATCCATTTTAGGTTAGGATATTAGCTAGAACAGATAACTTGTGCATATTTTATGTTTTGCAGGACTCATCAGGGTTAAGGAAGGAAAAGTGCTTAAAAGA
>CANYBF010586720.1:0-10451 GCA_948192965.1 Dalechampia spathulata | reverse complement strand
AAAAATTGCATTTTTAACCTAAAAATTATTTTGAGACCAAAATTAATTATGTAAAATTAATTTATGACTTTTCCAGAATACCTGAGCTACTGTGAAGCTCAAATACCACTGGATACGTCAAAATATGGCCAAAATATGGCCAGAAATACGATTTTTCTGGAAAAACGTGAACTATGCGTGTCGCACATCAGGCTATGTGCGCCATACATGGCAGAGGTGTGGCGCACATAGCATGACATGTGGCACACATACCCTATGAATCTACACGAAAATGAAATTTGTTAGTACAGAAATAATCTACAGACAAAAACACGGAAGTTCAGTGAAGACAGTACCTCAATCTGACCTCATTTTGGCCTCCGGTTCGTTGAACCAAACAATTAATTAAGCAATTAATTGAAATAATTGATTTTAAGGTTAAAACCAAGTAGATCTAAGTGATTTATGATAGATCCAGAACCCCAAGCACATGATCTAGCTGCTGGAGTCACTGGAAAATTCAAAACCAAAGAGTTTTGGAAGCGATTCGGGCTGAAATAGGGTTTTTCTGGAAAACCGGGATCTATGTGCGCAGCACATAGATCTATGTGTGCCACACATGAGGGACATGTGGCACACATAGAGCCATGTGTGATGCACATAGCTTCAAAAACCAGTTGAAAACCGAAAATCATTTTCGCAGAAACCTAGATCTAGCCCCGATCTAGGTAGATCGGACCTAAAACTGGATTTTTGCACGAGGATTTATGACTAATTACTTTTTCTTGGGGTTTCATTTAAGTTGAACTGTGTTTTAGTGTTAGTAAGCTTGAGCTCAAGCTCAACTCATTTATTATCGAGTCAGACATACTAAATCTTTTATTTGATTTCTTTGATAGTATTGGTCCAATGAAAGTTTCAAAACTATCTCTTCCTTGAGTCAGAAAATAACTGAGATTCTTTTCTTTTTCATTAGTAGTGCAGGTGGTGGTTAGCCCTGCAGATCTTGTAAAGGTGCGGATGCAAGCAGATGGTCGTATGGTGAGCCAAGGTCATCAACCAAGGTACTTAGGCTCCTTCGATGCCTTCAACAAGATTATTCGTACAGAAGGGTTCGGTGGACTCTGGAAAGGAGTTCTGCCAAATATTCAGATAGCATTTTTAGTGAACATGGGAGAATTAGCCTATTATGATCATGCAAAATGATTCGTTATCCGAAACTAAATAGTTGCTGATAACATGTATTCCCATACTTTAGCTTCTATCATGTCAAGTCTTTGTGCAACTGCTTTGAGCTATCCGGCTAATGTTGTAAAGATAAGGATGATGAACCAGGGTCCAGGCAAGGAGCATACAGTAATATACAAGAGCTCGTACCATTGTCTAGTGAAGACGGTTAAGATCGAGGGAATAAAGGCATTATGGAAAGGGTTTTTTCCAACATGGGCAAGTCTTGGTCCTTGGCAATTTGTGTTTTGGGTCTCCTATGAGAAGTTCCGACAAGCTGCAGGCCTCTCTTCCTTCTAATTGTTGTTGATATATGGATCGAGTTGGTTATGGGATTCTTTTTTGATTTAGATATTACTAGATAATTCAATTATCATATAAATTAAAGTCACATAAAATACTTGTATTACATTAGCTGTGGTTGATGTAATGAAGCTTGATTAAATAATGCAGTATAAAAAGACTTAAAAAGTGAATTTGAAATCATGGAATTATTAATAAGATTCCAAGCTGGCATATTATAATTAGCAGTAAGTGGGAAATTAAGATGAGTCCAATTTGAATGCACACCTAAATTATCATTGGACTAAAAATTACACATAAATACCAGAAAGCATATTGATGACATAAGTTCAAGCTTGTGTGACCCAAATTATTACACATAATTATAGTAACAACCAGCTTATAATTAATTAAATTGAGTTATACTTGATTGAGAGGCACGTCAAATGGTTATTTAGGCCGATTGCATTTAGCAAATTAACAGTCAAACTCTTAGTTATAAATAAGAATATCAATGGAAATAGATGACCATATGATCTTATTCCTTTTACTAAAGAAGATTAGTAGAAATAAGGTACATTAAAGATTGTTAACAGGCATTAAATCAATTCATAATTTTGTAAATGCATGAATAAAATAGTATGACCAAACCTAATGTGCCTGAATATGAAGGTATTATATTAAGCCAAATATATGTATTAAATGGAGTTGCCATGAGTTACACATTAATGTATAGATTATGGAAGGAGTTTGCGTAAATGCTTAATCCATACGTTAACGTATGGAACTTTATAAACTATATATGTTCCACTAGCTATGAAATTGAACATTTCCAAGTTAATGAATGATTATATTGGTTGCTTATATTAAAGCTAATAAAAAAATTATTGGTATGAGGTATTACCTTGATGCAAGCATCAATGCCAAAAAGGATGATTTTTTTATCTCAAGGCAAGGATCAATTACGAGGAACATGGCTAAGCAATTAAAAGCAATGATTCAAAGCTATCTCAAGCATTACTTTCTAAGCTTAATTCACATAATGAGAGGAAAATGAGCTTATTAGATGATTTGGTGGAAAATAAAATAAATGACTTGCAACATGTATATTTAACCCAAGTAAAAGATTGTATTGAACACTATTGAGCTTGCATAAGGCTTGGTGGGTTAGGTTTGATACTAAATTGTAGTTAAATATTATTACTTTCAACCTAAGAAACTTCCTTTGACTTTGGTTAGGTTGCTAAATTCTTGGACTTAACAAATTTGCCTTGAAACCTTTGTTACTTGTCTAATAAGAAGCTTTCTTTCATCTAATAAAAGTTTAAACAAAAATTATGGTTGCTTCATGTGTAAGAACTTCCTAGACCTAATTTTTGGAAACATATATACTCATAAATAGTATAGGTTTAGTTTGTCCCTTGTTTATTCTTTTAATTTATTATCTTTAATTTAGAAAATTCTTTTTATGTTTAAGTGAGCTTTATTTTTCTTATTCATATGCTAAGGTATTTTGATTTGTTTATTAAGTTTCAAACTTAATTTTCAAAATCAATTCTCATATTCATTACATTTTTTAAAGGCTTTATCAACTGGATTTCGATAACTAGTCCTAGTTAAGAAGGGGTGAAGTGCCTAGGTAATCAATCCTTTAAAGATCTTTGAGTTCCATATTAGCTTGGTATGAAAGCTTTGGCTTAATTAAGTGGCTATGTATCTCTTTACTTATTTACAATTTTCTTTTCTTCTTTTGGTGTTCTTATGTGATTTTCTTTTTATTCAAATTGATCAGTTTTATTCAAATTACTTATTGTTCTTACAATATAAAAAATAAAAAACAAACAATTTATTTTATTTCCATTCTATTTTTGAAAAAAAGGAAGAGAAAATCAAATCTAGAAACATGAAAAAAGAAATGGTTGAAATTTATCTATGTTAAAGCAATATTTTATTCTAAACTCCAACATTCTATTTTATCTTGAGTTGCAAGTTATTTGCACAAACTTACACTAAAATACTTTTGATTTATTAAGTAATTCTTAGGGTTAGAATTTGCTTATAATTTGTGATAGACTTGAGTTGAGGGATAATTTGATTTTCAATTGGAAAATTTTAAATTTCTTATTAAATAATTCATATTCGTCTTTTTATTGAATTTTGGTGTTTCCATTTATTGTTTTCATCCTTCTTGCATCCCATTCATAAATAGATACAAAATTGATCCTTTTTGTATAAAACATTACACACATACATAATTTCCTTTTAATTATTTATGCATATCATAGAAACTATTCTAGTTATTTCCTTTCATTCAAAATATTCTAAGGCATCTTTATGTGTTTATAATTTAATATGTTTATCAAGTTTAGGACTTGATTGATGTTTCAAATTAAAGAAAAGCTTTATTGGGAAATGGAAAAGTATTCTTCAATCATTTAAAACCCAATTGAGTGAAACATAAGTGTTTTATTATGAGGATTTTCTTACTTTATAAGACTGATCAATGGAGTTACAAGATAATGATATGAAGTTAGGGATGAAAGTTATACAAGTTCAAATTAAGAGGATTGAGAAAAATACTCATGCTTCATTAAGAAAGACTTGATAGCTCAAATGAAGTAAGAAGTTCATCATCAAAGCCATAGAAAATAGTACACAAGTAAGATGATAATGATGTAAAAGGATTGACCAATGAAAGTAGTAAGACCAGTTCTAATCTTGATAAAAATATTAGGAGCATAAAGATGAGAATTCCACCACTTTATTACAAGAATGATCTTGATGACTGTGAGAAGGAGCAATGGGCAAAAACCCATTATAACATAGGAAAAAGTGAAGAAAATAATGTGTAGAAGATTTGTACCCATCATTATTATCATGATTTACATTTGAAATTACAAGTGTCTTATACAAAGATCAAAGAGTATGGGGAAGTATTTTAAAAATATGTAATTTGTTATGATTAAAGCCAACATAGAAGAAGATAGAGAGGTGAAAATGGAAAGATTTTGAATGGCCTAAATCATGACATTTGTAATAATGTGGAGCTATAAAATTATATTAGATAGAAGACATATTGCACCTGGTAATGAAAGTGGAGAAATAAGTTGGATTCAAGGCAAATAGTATAACACTTATTTGACCAACATTCTTTCTAACACATGGAGGTCAAATCAAAATTTCCAACTAAAAGGTACTCAATTCAAGAAGAATGATAAATAAAAACCCAATGGAGGCAATTAAGATAAGTATAAAAAAAATCTCTAATTCTTCTAATTCTACTTCTAAAACATAAGCTAAAAGAATTAAATGTTTTAAATGTCAAGTTTTTATTCATATTTCTTCTAAATATCCTAATAAATGTATTATGTTTATAGGAAATGGTGTTCTTTATAGTGATAGTAAGAAAGAAGAAAGTGAAGATGAGATGTCATCTTTAGAAGAATATAATGACTTAGAGGTCGAAGAACTAATTAATGAATGACTTATTGTGACTATAAGGGTTTTAATTCTAGCATCAAAGAAGAGGAGGAAGATGAAATTCTTCTATAAACAGAGAATATATTTCATACTAGAGCAGTCATCAATAGGAAGGCTTATAGTATTATTAGTGGATAAGTTATCATTTTTTACCATGAAACATTTAAACCCTTACAACTCATAATGGTTGAAAAATGAAGGTGAATTAAAGGTGTGAAAGTAAGTGAAGGTACCTTTCAACATAGGCAAGTATATTGATGTTGTGCTTGATGATATGATTCTTATGCATGCTAGTCATATCTTATTTGTATGGCCATAGCAATTTAATCATCATATTTATTCATGATTGTCATGATAATAAGTTTATAATCTAGAAGGATGGAAAAGAGTAGATACTTATGTCATTGATACCAAAATAAGTGATGGATGATTAATATTAAATTATATAAGCAATTGAAGAACAACAAAGGGAGAAGCTAAACAAATAAAAATGAGTGAAAATGAAAAGGAGAAAAGTGATAATAGAGAGAAAACCAGTTGAACCTTCTAAACTAAATTTAGGAGAGAATTGTAAGAAAAGTTTAAGTGTAATTACTATATAAGGAGAGGAAGAAATCAATAATAATAATAGGAGAGGTAAATAATGAGTCAATTTGAGAAAGAAAAGAACATAAAGTGAGATATGATATGCTAAAAGGCTTTTATTGTACTTAATTACAAAGAACCTTTATTTACTAATGATAATTTGCCTAACCATTTGCTTAATGTTATGGTTGAAATTTTACAAGATTTCAAAGATGCCTTTCCTAATGAGTTATCATTTGGCTTACCACTAATTAAGGGAATCAAACATCAAATGGACTTTATTCTTAGGGGTGTCATACCTAATCATCTTGCTTATAGGTGCAATTCTAAAGAAACAAAAGAAATTTAATAAATGAAGAAGTTACTAGTAAGGGCATATTTAAGAAAGCTTAACTCCTTGTGTTGTTCTAGTTCTCTTGGTCATAAAAAAGATGAAACATGGAGGATGTGTATAGATTATCCAGCTATGAACAAGATCACCATCAAGTATTGTCATTGTATTTCATGATTAAATGATATACTTAATGAGCTACATAGGGCTATAATTTTTATAAAAATTGATATAGTCACTAGATACCATCAAATTCAAATCAAGGAAGGAGATAAGTGGAAGATTGCTTTCAAGACCAAGCCTGGATTATATGAATTGATGGCAAGGCCTTTTGACCTTATTAATGCATCTAACACTTTTATGAGGTTGATGAATCATATGTTAGCATAACTTTATTATCAAGTTTTATATTCTTTTATTTTGATGATATTTTAATTTATAATACATCTTTAGAAAAGTATATAACATATCTTAGGTTAATTTTTACTGCAATACATGAAACAAAATTATATGCTAAAATTTCAAAGTTTATGTTTTACTTAAAAGAAGTTACTTTTTTAGGTTATAAAGTAAGCATTCATGGTATTAAGGTAGAGAAGGAGAAAGTAAAAGCAATTAGGAATTGGCTTATTCCCATTAGTGTTAGTAATTTTAGAATTTTTCATGGCTTAGCAAGTTTCTATAGAAGATTTGTTAAAGATTCTAGTACTATTGGTATACCTTTAACTAAAATCATGAAAAAATATTTTGGTTTGTTAAAGAGAAATTGAGTAATGCATGTATTCTAATTTTGCCTGATTTTAAATAAGATTTTAAAATTGAATATGATGCTTCCAAGAAAGGTATTAGTGTTATTTTATTGCAAGATAAGAATCCTATGGCATACTTTAGTGAAAACTTCATAGTGCATAACTTAACTACTCTACTTATAATAAGGAACTTCATGCTTTAAAGACATGGCAATGTTATCTCTTGCTAAAGGAGTTTGTCGTTTATTCTTATCATGATTCATGAAGATATCTTAAAGTCAAAGCTAGTTGAACGAAAGGCATGCAACATAGGTATAATTCATTGAATCATTTCTCTATATGATTCAAAACAAGAAAGGTAAAGAGAATGTTGTTGATGATGCATTGTTGAGGACACTTTACTCTTTACTTTGAGCTTTAAATTATTAGGATTTGAGTATATTAAGGAACTTTATGATAATGATGTTGATTTTGGTAATGTATATAGTGCATGTGTTGATTCTATATTTAATGACTTTATAGGCATGATAGTTATTTATTTAAAAGGAATAAGTTATGTGTGCCTAAAAGCTTTATTCATGAAGTTTTAGTGCAAAAATCATATTATGAGGGTTTAATAAGACACTTTGGAATTGAAAAGACCCTTAACATCTTGAATGAACACTTTTATTGGCCTAGCATGAAATGAAATATTGAAAATTTTTATTCAAGGTGTATTGCATGTAGACAAGTTAAGTCAAAAGTGCAACCATATGTTTTATACATTTCATTACCTATGCCCTTTCATCATTGCAAAAATATTAGCATGGATTTTATCTTAGGCTTGCCATGAACTAGGAAGTACAAAGATGCAATTTATATTATAGTAAATAAGTTTTCTAAGATGATGTACTTTATTGTATTTCATAAAATTGATGATGCTACATATATTATTGGTTTGCTCTTTACTAATGTTTGTTTACATCGTATTGTGAAAACTATTGTTAGAGATGTTGAATTTTTATCCTATTTTTTATATGTTCTTTAAGCTAAACTTGGTACTAAGGTTGTTATTTTCTACTACTTGTCATCCTTATAATAATAGTCAAACTGAAGTATAAATAAGACACTTGATCAATTATTAAGGGTAGTAGTGCCTTATAATAAATGCATTCATTCTTTTACTGAATATTCATATTTTGAGATAATGCATAGGTTTAATCCTCTGATTCCCTTAGATTTAATGGCTTTGCCTTTGAAAGAGATTGCTAGTGTAGATAGAAAGAAAAAGGTTGATTTAGTGAAATCCATACATGAAAAAGCAAGAACTCAAATTGAAAAGAAAAATAAGTAACATGCATGCCAAAAGAACCAATGAAGATGCTTTATGCAATTTGAACCTGGAGATTAGGTATGGCTGCCTCTTCGTGAAAAACAATTTTCCTCCTAAAAGGAAATCCAAATTAGATGCAAGAAGCGATGGTCTTTTCCAAGTTCAATGACCAATAAGGTCTAAGCATAATATCTCTTCAACCATATATTTAAGTTATTACTCCTCCACCTTCATGAACCATATTACTTCTTTATCTCTAAAATCTTGTATTAGATATTATGATTATTTTAGACTTTCTAACTTTACCTTTTGCACTTTCAAATGTTTCACTTACCCACATTTATTTATCTCTTTCTTTTTAAATTATTTTCTTCTTCCCTAGATGCATTTCTCTATGTTTTCTTTTATCTTCAAGTATACAAATCTTTCCTTCCTCCATCTTCTTAATCAATCTTCTAACTATTTGTCTTTCCTTCTTCTATCATTTGTTCATTGTACAAGGCATATGATAACTAGTTTCTAATTTTTTAAATTTTTTATTAGAATTTTTATTTAAAAATATTATTTTTTAAAAATCAACTAAATAAATACAAATTAATTTAAAAAATATTTAAAAGTCAAATAATTATTCAAAATAAAATTATTTTTTGATTCAAATAATAAGGGAAAGACTCATTTTTGTCCCTAAACCTTATACTAAGGAATTATTAGCCTTTCATCTGCATATAAACTCAATTACATATCTCAATTACTTAATAATATTATTTAAGCCTCTAACTTTAACAATGAACATAAACTCCATTTGAAGTACTTAAGCTATCATATTTTTTTCATAAAAATTAAATTACTTTTACATAAATTTGGGTGAAGAAGAATTTTATGAGTAATATTTTTGCAAAAAAATTCTTTCTCATCCAAATTTCTAAAAAAATAATTTAATTTTTATGAAAAAATATGATAGATTTAATACTTCAAATAAAGTTTATTTTCATTATTAGAGTAAGGCCTCAAATAATGTATTGATTAATTTAAATATATAATTAAACTTGCATGAAGATGAGGGATTAATGTGCTCTTCATTATAAAGTTTAATGGTAAAAATGAGTCTTTTTACAGATAATAATATTGATCTAAACAAGAAAAAAAATAAAGATGTATTTTAGAGTGTGCATGATGGAGTTATTACTCTCTTGTAAAATTTTGTAATTAATAATGCCAAGAGAGAAAGATGGATAAAAATATGAAACTATCATTCCTCAATAAATATAATATAAAAATAAATTAGTAAAAAATAATTTTATTTCAATATAGATATAAAAAATTTTTCCTAAATTATATATATACATGTATGAATTTTATTTCAAATCAAATATTACATTTTTCTATAACTATATTAAGTTAAACGAATGTAATATTATTAATTAAATTCTATAAAATAGTTATTAATTTTATATGTATTCATATTATGAACATAAAATATAAATTACATGAAATTAAATTAAATTAAATTCAATATAAAATAAAAATAAGGTATATTAAATATTAATTTCTATATATTTAAAATATATTTAATAAATTCAAATTTTATTTTAAATTAAATATTAATCATCTATCAATATATCCATAATTTAGCTATCGTAATTAGATAACTATGATTATGTTTGATATTATACAATCTTATAACTACTTGAAATTTTTTCATGTACAGTATTCATTATTTGGCCTATAATATTAAATACAAAATTGTATATTTTGATGTATATTATTTCCATAAATTAATATATTTATAATTGCACAATTTTAATATATTTTATTTCTAGCAAAAAGATAATATAGAATAAGAACTATAAAAATTCCAATGTTATTGAAATTAAAATTTGAAACACTTACATATAAATCTATATTTCAATTAATTTCTTATACTCATTTATATAAAAATATTATATTTTTTACTCTATCTAAGTTTTATTATATTGTATTTTAATTAAAATTTTTAAATTAATTTTATATTATATTTATCATATGTTATATTTATATTATCATTACTTAATTCATTAATTATATTTTAGTTTACAAATTTGAAAATAATTTAGATAAATGTAGTCCTTCATAATATATAATAAAATACAATTAAGTATATATATATATATATATATATATATATATATAATATAAAATTATATTTTAATCTAAATGAAATATCTTTTTCATTCATAAATATTATAGAAAATAAAAATATAACCAATCATTCTTCTATCACTATGAAAATATTTTAATTGATTACTCCTTCTTAACAATGATACAATTAAAAATATAAAAATTATGTTTTACCCAATTGTAAACATTGAAATTTATTGTCACATCATGAATTTAGTGGTTCATTGTGCATTCATAAATTGGTGTTATGTCATGTTTTATATGTTATTGGTGTGAAAATAATATGAAATTATGATTATGTTGATAAGTATATGATAAGAATTGAGTTTAAAGCTCAAAAGAGGAAATT
>CANYBF010586668.1:0-11819 GCA_948192965.1 Dalechampia spathulata | reverse complement strand
TACTTTTAGGAAAAGTCGAAAATCACTTATGGAAATTAATCTGATGCTTTATGGACTTAACATTTAATGTTTAGAAGTCCATAAGCTTTAAGTTAGGCCATTGGTTTGGGCTACAATATGGCAAGTGACAGTCACAGGCCATATTAGTCACAGACGGGCCCAGGCCTGACTTAAGCTGAAAGCGTTTCAGCTTAACCTAATTTTGGAATATTAATATGTGATTATAACAAAAATTAGGTCAAGCAACTCATCTGATCTTCCTTTGGCCGAAACCTAGCCTCCTCTGCTGAAGGAGAATTCGACCTTCACAAGAGCAATTGTGAGGAAGACGCAAATTCCATAAGTTTTCTTCTTGTTCTTTGCTAATTCACAGGAAAGAAGATAGAAGCAATCGGTTGCTTGCTTGGAACATCCTTATTTCATGTGGATACTATTGGAGGCTACCTATTTTGGTGGTTTTTGGTTTGCTACAATCATAAATGCAATAGAGATCAAGAACGAAGGACATCTGCATTGAATGTAAGAGTTACTATCAAACTGTCGTTTCAAATCTCTAAACTGTTTTCTCTGTGTTTTGATGCAAAGATCATCTTTTGGTTTATTGTTTTAAAATAAAAATTTTAAATTTCTTCCGCTGCTTATTAACTACGCAAACCAATAGTGGGGAAAGGTTGTTTAATCTTAATTGACATGGGTGGAAATTACACAATTAAAATGTTTCACTTATGAACTTCATGGTTTTAGATGACCGAATGCCAAGATTATAAGGGAACTAGCTATATTAAGAATTAGAAAAGAAAGTTGAGTATGTTTAAGTCTATTTTGGTGATGTAATCAATAATATAGAAACTTGTATGACTAATCCAAGCCATAGGACCACAAGCTTACCATGAATCTATAGTTATAGAAACAGTAAACAACATAATATTGTAAGCATAACTACTTTGAATAAAGCAACTCAAATTTATAGAATTTGGCTTATTGAACCTTGAATCTAATGAACCAAAATATGTTCTCTTTGTTACAACAAGGTTGGAAATTTTAGTTGAAGTGTACTAGATTTGTTAAAAAGGAAGTATCATTTTGTTATTAGCCTATGATTTTGTTAATTAAATCCTGAAAGAGAAAATTTGTTTAGATGAACAGCTAGACAAAGAATCAACAACAGTGATTAAATCTTTCATCTGGTTCCAAGATCAATTTTTGAATCTATTAAGCTTTTAATATGGCAATGATATTTGTGTGTTAATCCTAGGATTTTTTACAAGAATCTTGAACCAGGAATGGACTTAATTAGTGCATTTCTTTGATTTAATAGGTAGTTTGTTATCTTTTATTCTTACGACCATGTACAATTTTTTTTAAGGAATTGATAATTCCATTATTGAACCATATGAACATGCTTAATTATGTATGTGTATAATAGATTCTATTAAGATCTTAGAATTGGTTATATGTATAATTGGTAAACTATGGTTAAAATGTTATTAGGAGGACCAAAGATATGCCGAACACTTGATTATTACTGAAATTTTGTTATGTCATATAGTGCCAGTTTAGATTAATTTAAGATAGGAGGAAATTATTAATTAATAACAAAATTTATTTAATGATATTGTGACTTCTAAGGTTAGGCACGTGATTATGTAATCTGGGAACTTGTGATTAATGGAAATTTATATTGATTGGAAGTGTACCTATATATATATACATATGTGCATGTGTGACGAATGCGCATGAGCTGGTTACTATCATTCTGATGTAAGTACCTCCTTTAAGTGAGGTTACAAGTCCATGAATGCATACATGAGTCTCAAGTAAATGAAAATGTACATGATTGAGCAAATATTTGATATGATACGTTAGAATTCTAGATGTGTTGACATGCTGTAAGCATAGGCTTTCTTTTGGTCCAAAAATGTTTTTCTTCGGAATGAAAATCTACTATTTAATTAAGGGAATAAATCCACACCTAAACTTGTTAAAGGCACACTTTTAAGTTGTGTTAGTGAACCGTAATCTTCTTAAATAATTATGGTTTTAGAAACTTGACTTAAAGTAGCTTGTAGAATTGCACTTTCGCACGTAATTAAACTGGTCATGCACTTAAAATCTAACTGACCATATCTTTCATTAGTAGGGTGCACATTAAATTGTGGTACATAAGGGAAGGAATAAATTGAATTTTTTTAGTATAATCACTATTGAATTAGGTCGGAAGGAATTAAGTGAATTGCTAACTTTAACGCCTTATAAATGTATTGGTTAAAATGCATAAGTTTACACGGATATATGATTTTGTTGAAATTATGGATAAATATGTATTAATTATCTGATATGATCAATGTTAGGAAATCAATGACAAGATTTGACATGTTGAATGGTTCAACATTAAATAGTTAATGTATATAATATATACATATGTATGAGTCGTTCAAAATAAGTATGTAACTTATCTAATTTAAATATTAAGAAATTTATGCATAACAAGCGAGAAGAATAAAAGAAATAGTTAATGCATATAATATATACATATGTATGAATAGTTCAAAATAAGTTTGTAACTTATCTAATTTAAATATTAAGAAATTTATGTATAACAAGCGAGAAGAAGAGAGGAATCACTACCCCTGCGTTACATTCGAGTAAAGACAAGGCAAAAACATGTTTGTGTCTATTATATTTAATGTTAATATTATTGATAATTTGTATAAATAAAATTTCCAAGCATGTTATACGAATAATGAAAACAATGGTTTGATATATACTTTACATTCATTACGTATTTAGAAATGTAAATATTATCGGGTAAATTTATATTTAAGTGGATGAATGTCTATTGGAATAATGATTATTTATTTGTTTGTCTAAAACTACTATTGACTTATATATATATAATTAGAAATTAATAGGGTATGGCGTAGGTTACGTTTGTGCCCATTACTAATGGGAATAAATAATATTCCTAAGCATGTCATACCAATTCTGATGATAATGGTTCGATACATATGATACATTTGTTACATGTAGAAATATAAATAGGATTAACTATATTTATGTATTTACAAATAATGATTATCTATTCATTCATCTGAAGCTATTGTTAACTTATATATATATGTACTTAAGAGTTAATGATGAATGGTGTGGATTATGTTGTGCCTAATAATAGTTATATTATGAATGAAATTGTAGATAAAATAAATGGCTTGATGATTCAAGCTTTGTAACATAATGCTATGTGTATTTAATTATTATTCATTAATAATGGTTACATATTATAATGGTTATGGATTCTTTATGATAATAAGTCAAGTGTAATGTGTGAATGATCTTATCAAATGGACATGAAATGGAAATGCTACAGGTTCAGTGAACGGGACTCAAACTTCACCGCAAGCTATCGATAAGGGTAAAGCGATAGTAGGTTGGTGCTATTTATCTTATGACCTTACATAAGGTCTTAAAATGATGATTTCTCACTTGAGGGTTTATGATAACAACTTAATGAGCTTACATTATGAATGATTTCATATGATCATCGTTGCATATGATCATTAAAGCATCAATTATGCATCATGTCATGAATTATATATACATAAAGGTATATTCATGTCATATCATACAGAAGATATAAGGGGGAAAAGAAAGTGATATGCAAAGCAATGATTAATGAAAGTGTACTGGGTCATACAGTTATTATTGATTCCCTTAATGGAATCATACTGGATAGGTTCCTATCATGGAACCATAGAGAAATGTTATGTTCATATGAGAACTAAAGAAATGTTATGTTCCTATGGGAACCAGGGAAATGTTATGTTCCTATAAGAACCATAAAATGATACAGTACTAGTACATAGAGAAATGGACCTATTACGGGATTGTGCAAAATCATATAGAAAAAAAGAAATATTACAGGAAAATCAGAGAGAGAATGCAAAGCATGACTACATTCTCATAAACATATATTATCGTATAACATATCATTTATACACAGAAAGAGGAATACGATACTAAATTTACTTTCGTTGATGTCAAGCGTGTTAATGCTACTGTTGATTAATAAAGTGAAATTATAACTGATTTATAGATAAATTTGATAAGTATACAGAATTAGCAACAAAAATTATTTATTTATTATTATAATCATCCAAATTTGATAGGATAGTTTTATTATTACAATTATATTAATTGAGAGAAGGATATTTTAATTGAACTACAAGAAAGTTGAGTTGTTTATAGAGATAACTGCCAGAAATTACTAATTATCATTGTTAGAGTAATCATTGATGAGATGATTTTATTTATCATTTTATTCATTATGATTAATTATTATGGATTTCCTTATTTAAATTTATTTATTAATTATATTTGTATTATAACGAGATAATCAAATTCTATTTACAATGTTTTTATTATTAGGCATCATTGAGTTTCATACTCAACATTTATCCTTTGATGAACATAGGTCAGAATAGTTCAAGGTAACATCTGAACCAGCGGGACACCAAATCAATCAGGATAGTCTAAGTTTTGTACAACTTTTGGAATATAATTTCAATAGTATAACATATTCCTAGTGAATGTTTTTGATTATGCAACTATTATTGTATAATTATGGATAATAAAATATTTTGTGCTTGTTTATTAAAAAAGATGCTATAAGTATAAAGTCATAATCTTAGGCCAGATATGTTTTGTGTATTAAAAAAAAGAAAAAAAATTCCATAGATCCTTTGTAGAGTGATTAATGAATTCCTAATTATATTATTTTTATTAATAATTCTACGAGAGCATGTTCATTGGTTGGGTGCAATAATTAGGCTGCCAACACTTCTTCTTTATGATAAGAAAAAAGCATTGATAAAGGTCCATTTTCTTGTAGTAAAGGTACATTTAATATAGGATAATTTAATTCACCCTTGTTTAAATGTGAGGAATTCATACATGAATGAGAAACTAAAGTATATATTATGAGTATGCATGTATAAGTTGGTTATATATATGCATTAATCACAAATCCATTATGAAAGCAAGGTTAATGGCTACGAAAATGGATATGAAAAGACTGAATGTTATTATTTAAAAAGGGGGATTGATTTTGTCTTCTTTATAAAATAAGCTTAACCAAGCTTTTGTATTAATGAAATAAAATAGAAGGGTGATGTAATCTTACAATTAAACATTGATTGAATGAGCTAAATAATTTAATTGAATTGCAATCTTTAATTAGTGAAACAAATGGTGGATAATTAATGTTATTTCCAAAGGTCAAACTTGTTAATTAATGAGTTTATAATGATGGAATAAAAATTAGTTGATTTCATGTAATTTTGGAGCAAATAACAACCGTTGGACCACCTAATATAATTACCTAAGAAATAGTGTACTTGGCATAAGGAGATATCAATTTAAGAAACCTATGAATGCATACCAACTGTAGGAATTATCAAATAAATTTCATAGTTTACAAAAGGATTGATTAAGTACAAGTTACATTTAGAATTAAGAGAATAATGTCATTATAAAGGGGTTAATTTGGACTAATAATTAACAAAACTTGTTTTGCCAAGTGCAATAAATTTAAGCCACTAGTTGAAGAGGCTTGAGTCACTTAGCTAACTTATGCATGCGATGTATTTATACTTAATACACACAAAATTTAAGTGGTGATAAGAATGGTATAGCATTTTAGTTAAGACATCTGTAAGCTGCCAAAATCTAATATGACTATATATACATATATGCATGTGTAAATTATTTAGAAGTATTTAATGAGTTGTTTGTGTGTGCCAGTATATGTATTATGTACCATGTACATAATTAAATATTTGAATGAATATTGCTTAAAGAAATAGACTAATGTCATTTGTATTTAATTTGAATGCATTTGATAAATAGGGGGCTATTTTTGATATTACGAGAGATCTAGAAGAACCAAACATGGAAACTTATTTGCCTTTGAATCAAAGGCATGAATCTACCATGTGATTAGATTAAATTGATGCGATACTATATTATGGAAGTAGCTTGTTGACTAAATATGATTTGATAAGGAAACCATTAAATCCAAGATAAATCAGCTGACCATAGGAATTAAAAATAAGGAACTATGGACGAGGTGTAATTAACATTAAGCATGAGTTGGTCATGGAAGGGGAACTTGTATAATTAATAAAAAAAAAAGTTCACTTATTAATAAAAGAATTAAGATAAATACCTACTATAAAATGATTGGACTATAAATGATGCAACACAGTTAAATGGCATGTTAGCTAAAGGATATTACAATGTAGTATTACTTATATTGTTCAGTGCATGTATACAAACATGAAGTGAGTGATAAGGACATGTTAGAAGTATACAAGCTCGTAATGTTTATACTTGGGCAAGAAAATATATATATAAAAAAAAAGTAAAGATAATGTTGTTGGATGGAATGAATTAAGAGATTTATAAATTATGATGCATGCGTTAATAATGCATATTTGAAAGTATAGTTGAGGGGTAGATTACGACCTTAACATAAAACTAAATTGTTATACATATTAATTGAGATATAGATTGGAAATAGAACTTATGTCTATTAGATTTATAAGACAAGGAGATTATTGTACCTACTTTACACACCAACAAAAAGAAAGATAAAAATTTATGTTTGTTCATTACTAATCCTATAAATAAGAATAATAGGTAAGTAAAGATCTTTCTGAAGGTAAATGCCTTCTAAATAAATTATAGGGTATTGGTTATTTGTCACTCATTAATTGTCTGTTGATTTTATCTGAAAATGCATTTATAGTGAGATGAAAATGTGAAATTATTTTATAGGTAGTTATTTATAATCATGGATAGATTATGAATATCTTATGCATGAGTTGGTTGATATATTAAATTAGATCAATGCTTTTTGTTAGAGAATTATGATTATTCACTAATATATACATGATTAATGGTGATTTTTATATATATTATGGTATGTTTGTATTTATTTATTGTTAATTTTTTAAATGAAATTAATAGGTTAACAAATAACTTGTAAGGCAGATATCTTATAATTCAATTATCATTTAATATTTTGACGGCTGTTCATTAATTCATTCCAAATCAATATTTACTTTTATCGGTAACGTACGTACACAATGATAAGGTGATAAAGATAGCAAGAACAAATTAAAAGAAGGGATTAAATCTTGTTGCTATTTAGTAATGTAGAGGATTTATAAAAGAATGAATCAAGTTAGGATTAGGGTGCAAAAGAAAATAAAAAAAAAGACAGATTGTAAATGAATGATATAGTGATCATTCGGGTAAATTTTAAAGATAGATTAAAATTGGATATTATGAAGGTTGGGGAAACATATTATTTATGGAGGTGTTACTAATTAATTACGTCTTTTATTCATTTTGTTGTTGGACCAATTATGAAGGTAAGTCGAAGAAGTAAGGTTGACCAATGAAGGAAACTTGGGACAAAATGAATTGTAAGGAAATATGTTACGGTGGGTTAAAAACTTACCTACTAACGGACAAAATCCACCGCCTAAGTGGATTTATAGGCTACATATCTTACTTTGGTACCAAGTAAGATCATTGGAAATCATGGAAATACACGTCCAACTACGGAGGTTCGCAATCGGGAACCGTATGTACATATGAGCGAGTAGTATGACCAAATGGTTTTACCGAACACTTTTATGGGATGGAGAAATTAATGGTTGAGAAACTGCTCAACGAAGTTCTATTTATCTATTATAATAATCGATACATAATCAAATATCTGCTGAACGAAGGGTTTGAATGATTGTGGGTTATTTTAAAAAAAATATATGAAGTTTATTCCATGATGTAAATTTCTTTTTATGAATAGCTAATATACTTAATCTAAATGAAAAGATAAAAAGAAACATGTAATTAAGTAGTTGAAGTGGTTAGATTTAACCTTAAATGTGTATCAACCCACTCAAGTCAAGAGATTTAATTTCGTACATGTATATATGCAAGTGTGGGTCAACTATTGATTATCTAAACTCTTTAGTTTGCTTGTACACGTGGATGATGGGAGGATGAGATTAAAACTGAGTGGGAGCTATTGACCACATAGTACGTGCTTGAATGATCGGGTCTTAGTGATGCATCTGTCTTGAATTAGGTGACTTAAGACAGTAAAAGTGAATCGTTGTCAGGATAAGGAAAAACTTAATAATCATTCAAGAAATCTAAAACTAGGTTCAATTATGTGAAAATCTGGATGTGTGTTTGACATAATCGGTTTTGAAAGGAGTTGCTGCCGAGTGGAAACATACCACGAATAAATGCCAACGTCATTAGTTAAGTATTCAAGAAACATTTTCATATCTAGAAAACAAAATGAAGGAAGAAAGTAAGTGGTTGAAATAAGTGATCATTAAATTATAAAATTTAACTTACATGTGTTCATAATTGAAATTGATAAACTCTTTAAGAAGGCTTGAGAAATTGTAAAGAATGGACAAAAATACATGGAATGAAAGAAGAAATAAAAGTTAATATTTTGAGTGATTATTGAATTTGTTTTAAATTAATCATTAAATTTTAAATTTTTTTAATTATTGTATTTCTATTTTTGTTTCTCTGATAAGCTATTCATGAAATTTTGATTAAATTTATTGATTTGACACTAATGTGGTAATTGGAGTAAAATTTTTATCATATCAAATACTATTTTATTGTCCATATCAATATCACATCATCTTATTTTTAATTATTTATACATATTCATATTTTTAACTAATAATTTTATATTATTTTACATATAATTTTAAATTTATTTTTTGAAAATATAGGATTTTTGAAAAAGATTTTTATTTTTATGAGTATGTATGTAAAGTATTTGTAAAAGTAGGTCTTTAATTTTATTCAAAAATTATTCTTTTAACTTTTTTACTTTTCAAAAATATGATTGCATTTTTGATATTTTTTAGCTTTATATTTTTAATAAAAATACATTATTTCTTATTTAAAATATGTTTTGAAATTAAACATTGTTAAAATATCAAAGGTATGTTATTTTAAATTAATATCAAAAAAATTATAATTCAAAAGTTGGGTATCAAATACTCAAAATATATACTCAAAATACTCAAAAATATTTTTTAGTATTTTTTTAGTATTTGTTAAGCATATATTATATATATATGATACTCTTTTCTATAAATTTTTAAAAATATTCATATTTTTGAAAATATTTTTTCAAATATCATATTTTTATAAAAAAACCAAATTTTTGTATTTTCTCAAATTTTAAAAGTTTTTTTCTGTATTTTTATAAAAAGGCCATAATTTTAACCCAAGTAATAATTAAAATTAATAATTCATCATATTTTATTTATTATTTAAGAAAAATAACTTTGCTTAATATTTATGATATTTTTTTATAATTTAATCAAAAATTTATAATTATTTTTATATATACATGAAAAATATTAATTGAAAAAATTATGAAATAAAGATATAAATAATAAAATATTATTAATTAATAAAAATGAAATAATTCTCATGAAAATGTGTGATTTAATTTTATTTTAATTTTTTTGAAAAATTTATGATCAAGAGCATAAATTTCATGCGTATTTTTAGACATGATTATACATATATATATTGATGTATTAATTATATTATACTAATATGTATGAAAAAGGTTTCTTAGAATAATCTTTTTAATATTTATTAAAAAAAACTCTACAATCTACATTTTTGGATGTATATATAGAAAAAAATATAAGTTATTGATTAAATTATAAAGAAAATACTATAAATATCATATAAAATATCATTTATTAAACAATAAATTAACTATAATAAAACTCTTTATTTCAATTACTAATTATGTTGAAATTAAAAATCAAATTATTTTAAAAATACGAAGATGTATAAATTAATTTTTATTATTTATTGTAATAAATTTTGATAAAAAAAACTTTGATAACTTTTTTGAAACAAATAATAGAGTTTAGTGACTATTTTGATATAAAATAAGATTACGTAATGTTAATATGGATAATGACATAATGTTTTACGTCATAAAAATTTTAATTCTAATTATCACGTTAGTACCACATCAGTAAATTTGTTTGAAATTTCAGTGAAATAAAAATAAAAATACAATGATTAAAAAGAAAAAAAATTAAAATGTAATGATGAATTTAAAACAATTGCTATAATTAAGTGATCACTCAAAATATTAATCCGAAGAAATGATGTCCATATATGTAACCTTATTGCGGTAATCAATATGCATAAAAGTGACTAACACTAGCTGATTATGAAATTGTTGGTAAGCAAAAAAAATTCCGACTTTAAATGATATTGATGTGAATTAAAGTTTCTTGAATTCACAGTTTAGGATTTGACCAAAGATTTTGTAGGAATAAATACATAATGACAGAAAATGAATTTTTCATAACTCGGATGTCCACTTTGTAAGAATGTTAAAAAGATTAGGCTGGTACGTAGATTATTAAATTATATGAAACCATTAAATGAGAATTTAGATGTATTTAACTAAAGAATTGCCAAAATAGACCTTTGCATAAGAAATCAGCGAATGAAATGAAACATGTAATAAATTAATATCTTCTCCAAAGAAAGGGGACAAGTACGTGTTTATTTTGCAGGGAAACGATAAGAAAGACGTACTCACATTATCATGTATTTAACAGTTTTAGACCTGGAGCTGGTTGGAGGCGCATAACAAAAGAAATTCTTAGATAGCAGTAAACACTAAATAATAATTGCGAATTAGCAGGCCTATAATTTCACCAAATAAGAATAAGTTAAGAAAAGAAAATTAATTAACCCCATGGATATTCGTTGGGATGCATTTAGTCGAGGGAGTTTATTAATGTACGCATGAGGTGGATTTAAATTGCTGGAAGATGGTGGACGTGTATATGAAAGCAATAATGATGTTTACTTAGGTGTCATGGAGTTGTTGAACGTACAGAGCATCTGCTGTTAAAATAGTAATTAATATAAGATGATTACTAAAGGAAAGAATGATAATGTTTATAAGGTTGTCCTCAAACGCATGATTGTTTTGACTAATAGCATAAGACGGAATTCTTACCTATACATTTGAAAATTGTTTAATATACTTGTGTATTATTTAAGCCAATAAAGGACAGTCATTCAAATAATGAAAATAATTTATGGGAACTATGAGTTCTAAAATAATGATTAAGAAGTGTGTCGCACCTTAATTTTGGACCGGTTTGATCCAGATCGGATCCAGGATGTTTCTGGGCCAGTTCGGGTTAGTCTTAAGCCAATCCGGGTTGATTCAGGGCTTTCTGGGCAGTTCTGGGCCAATTCTGGCCCATTCCGGGGTGACACACGCCGCATATGACTTAGCCCCACCGCATATGTCTAAGCATACGCGTTCGCATATGTCTCTTGGGTTTAGCATATATGGACATACGCGATCACGTATGTTTTAGGGTTTAGCATATGTATACATATGCGAACGCGTATGTATCCGGGGACAGACTCCCTAAAACCCTAATTCTGCCATTTGGCAAGGGGTTCAGAATTTGAGACGAAAAAACCCTAGTTTTCCAGCAGCCGTCAGCCGCCAAACGCGATTGGACATTCCAAAAACCTAATTCAAAAAATCTTAAACCTTTAGGATTAATCAATTGTCACTAAATCAATAGACTTAGGCGAATTTTAATCCGGAACGCTTGAACTTCGGATTGCTATCCTCATTCCCTAATGTTTGGAGAATCTACAAGAGGTTGGCCAATCACTTCTTTTTATTGATTTTTATTGATTCTATT
>CANYBF010586530.1:0-10663 GCA_948192965.1 Dalechampia spathulata | reverse complement strand
CATATAATCATCAATTTATTCCATTTATGCATATAATAAATCAAACAATGTAAATTCTATAATCTCAGTATGCCTAGTCTTTTAAGTATTCTCATTAACCTTAGCTTTAGCATTCTTAAAGCACTTGTAACATATCTTAATTTAATCTTACTTAACCATTTCATAAATAACTTAAATAAACCCTTAATAATATTTGTTATTCTCAATTATCCTTTTAAATTCTTAATTTAAACTTATTATAAGTCATTTACATCCATCTCCAATTATTCCTCATCATAAGCTTATTTTAACCCCACCTTTAATGACTTTAAATGTGCTCAACTTATACCATTAAATTTTACTTAATTAATCCTTAGAAATACCTTTTATTTAGTTAACCAAATGTCCATTTAAAACCAATTACATGACTTGGCCAAATACTCAAAATAACACTAAATTTCCAATTCTTCTTTCTTAAATAAACTTAGTAAACCTTTTTATTACTTCATTTAAACCTTAATTCTTTTGCCATATATATTAATTTATTTAACAAATTCAACTATTTATAATTTATTTTTCTTAATATGCTCACTTTGCTTATTTAAGCCCTTTTAAGTCATTTTCCTTTTTAACTAATTCTTAACTTAACATCATGACTTAATTTAAACCTTACTTAAAAGTAAATTCATTATATCATACTTAAACTTTACCATTAAATTTCAAATACTAAGTCATAACTCCTTTACTGATCACTTCAAGCCTTAATTCTTCATTTAACTCATTTTAAGCTTGTTTTTTCCCATTTTACTTTTCATTAATCTTCTATTTTTCTTAATTAGGACATAATATCATTTTAACTTAGTAAAAAATAGCCTTTTCCTCTTGTATGATTCAGCCAAGTAGAAGATCAAACACCACACACCCACATAAACGCCCTTTTTGCTTTATTTATCATCCCTTATAAGCTTAACCCTTCTATTAATCAACTTAAATACTAAAAATAATCAAAAAAATAAAAAAACCATTTTTCCAGCAACTTTGAATCCATAAAAACTTATCAAACTAACAAATCCAATACTAATCTAACTTACCATTAACTCACCTTTTAGCAAATCACAAGAAAAATGCTGTTAAAGGAGGTTTTCTTCTTGTTTTGACTCCAAACTTAGTTTCTCAACTTGTATAGCTTGGATCTTCCTTACCATATACATGCATGAATGTTTAAGAAGCTAGACCAAATATAAAATAAAGTTAGGCATCCATATGATTTCAATTTTTAAGCAAAATAAATAAGAACTTACTAGATCTCCACTTACTCTTAAGGATCCTTACAAAAAGGGTTTCGGTTTCCCCTTAAATCACCTCAAACATGAACATATCTAACCCCAACTTGAAGATATAACATCACTCTAGCTTGAACATGAAGGATTTACCCCAAAAATGAAACGAACCTTGCGGCATATAAGATGAAAAAGGAAGAACAAAACCGCTCCTTTAATAAAAACAAGGAAAGGATGAATGGATCTTCACCAAAGCTTGACTCTTGCTTGAATAAGTTACTGGTAACTTAAAAAATAAGATGAGGATGAGAAGATATGGTACGGTTTTCTACTAGTGGATGAAGAAAATGGAAGAATAAGAGAAGTATAAGAGAGAAAATGAAAGAAAAAGAGAGGAAAGAGATGGAATGAAGGAGGAAGGGTTCAGACACTTGAATATGGATAGGAAATGAGTGGTGTGTTGCAAGGATAATAGGATTCCCAAGGGATAAGGTGGTAGAACTCGTTGGGCATGCATGTGGGGTGTCAAATGGGTGCAAAAGACCAACTCTACACTCATTTCACTCCATTAAAACCCATATTTTGTATATATCTTCCTAAACCAATTAATTTTTACTTAAATCCACCTATATTTCATATTTTCCTCTTAATTATTACTTAAATATATCATATTTCATTTAATTTATTATCCATCAATCCATCCACTCAATTAAAATATCATTTCCTAGCCTTCTCTCTCCATCCACTACCATAAAACTCTAAATTACTTTTTCAATTCCCTATACCTTTTACAAATACCAATCCCACTTATATTTTAAATATAATCTATCTGATTCTATTTCCATTATTATTTATCTATTTATTATCTTCCATAACACTATTTTTCTTATTCTCTAATAATGACATCACTTTAAGGAATAATGACATCATTATGTCATCATAATTAAATTTAATAATTCTACCTTTTCTAATATTTATAATTTCTTATAAAATCATACTAACTCATCATTTTTCATTTTCTAAGAAAAATCATATTAATTCCACTCGCTTACATCATAAATACCTAATTATGATGTCATAAATAAATTTTTATTCCAAAATTTTCAAATTTCACATATATCAAATTTAGGTTAATACAAGCATAATGGTCAAAACCATTCATTCAAACTTAATGTATATAACTCAGAATCCAAGTTTGAGTACCATTTAACATCAGTTTTAGGGGTTTGCGGTAAAATTTTCAATATCATCTTTTAAGCTTTAAACTCAATTCTTATCATATACTTACCAACATAATCATCATTTCATATCATTTTCACACCATTAACATAGAAATCTCATCATGAAATTAATTTATGAATGTACAACAAATCACATAATGCAGGATGTGACATATCATATGCATGACATGTGAATAATGCGTGGTATACCATGTGCATGGCATGTGAAATGATGTATGGTATGGCATGTGCATGACATGGTATAATGGCTTGCATACCATATGCATGGCATGTGAAGAATGTATGGCATGGCATATGCATGTCATGACATAGTGATGTGTATATGAATGTGTATTCTGCACGGTATATGTCATGGCATATGGTATGACAGGTGTTATGGCATACGACGTGACATGGCATCATGGTAAAATGACATGTGATATGGCATATATATGCATGGCGTATTTATATGTATATGTATATGCATATGAAATATAGCATGTTATGGCATGGCATATGCATGGCATGACATAGAAGTGTGTGATGTATCATGTGACATGAATGACATATATATTTGAGCAAATATAAGTCATCCACGAATGAAAAATAATAATGGCTAGTGAAAGGGATCGAGGGATTACAGGATTTTAAGGGGATTAATTATTACAAGCCAATAATAATCCTATCATATTACATAAATGTTCTCGCATACATATTTTGGGACGTGAAGTAACGTCCCCTCCTCCTCAAGCACTATTCCACCTCGGGCGACACGAGCTGAAAATGCACGATGTTTATTATGCAAAATAAACAAATAAAATTCACTAGTAGCAAATGAATTTTGGATTTATTTGACTAGTCTAATGCTATTTAAAAGCACGAACCAAGAGTCAAAATCTAATAATTATTAGGCAATAATTATTTGAATAAACATGAGCCGGATCATGGAAATTCATTTTTATAAAAATAATTTTAGGCAAAATTATTTTTATTTGATCATGGAAAATCAAATGGGAGTGCTAACATCACTTGGAATAATTTGGAGATAGCCCCTCAACCAATTTGAATCCAATCATTTCAAAAATCGCATTTAAACGAATAAAAATAGCATTTTATCGTATAAAATTAATTTTGAGGCTAAAATTAATTCAATGTAATTAATTTATGATAGATTCAGTGTACTTGAGCCACCGTTAAGCATCAAATACCACTAGAAAAATAAAAATACATCGAAATATAGCTGAAAATATGATTTTTTTGAAAATTTTCCAAGGGATATGCGTCGCGCATCAAGTGATGTGCGCTATACATAGACTGTGTGTGGCACACATGGCATGATGTGTGGCACACATGGCTTGTAAATCTACAAGAAAATCAAATTTTCCAGTATAGAAATGATCTACAGACCAAAATAAGCAACTTTAATAAAGACAGTACCTTATTTTGAACACGAATCGGCCTCCATTTTGCATTTCAAACAAATAATTGGGTAATTAATTTAAATAATTACTTTTAAAGCTAAAATCAATTAGATCAGGACAATATTTAACATATCCAAAACCCCAAGTGCATGGAGAAGTTACTGGAGTTACTGGAAAAATCAAATCTGGAGCGGATCGGGCAAAAAATGACATTTTCTATGAAAATCGGGGCCAATGTGCGCCACACATAGGCTATGTGTGGCACACATGACCTCATATATGGTGCATATGGCAGAGAAAATAGAGGAAAATCAAGGATTTTTCAGTAAAAATCTTAGATCCAGCCCCCAATCTATGTAGATCGGAGCCTGAAAATGGGTTTTTACTCGTGGATTTGCATCCAAATCAAAAATAATAATTTTAAAGTTAAAATTCTTTTAGATCTAGCAAGTATTTGGTAGATCCAGGACATTCAAGGCATGAGGAGGCCTTAAGCATCACTAAAATGGCCAGATCGAGGGAAAAACTGAAGCAAACCGAGAGAAAAATGGCATTTTCTTTGAAATCTGGAGCCTACATGTGGTGCACATGGGTCTATGTGAGCAGCATAAGGCCCGTAAAAATAGAGGAAAATGGAAGAAAAATGGAAAAATATGAACTTTATTCCAGTAGAGTTTTCTTCTTGATCTTCACTCCAAACGTGCTTAGGGAGCATAACTAAAGCCAATTAGTCTCTAAATCCCTAGAATTTAATTAATTAAGTGTTTAATTAATTTTGGTAGAATTTTGGCAGAGTTTTAGGTTGCTTCTGGAGCAAATTTCAGACCTTTATGACAGACCCCAAGCTCTATATTTATAGAGCTAATTTTGGGCGTGGCAATTTTGTAATTTTCGGGCCAGATTTGAAAAATTTTAAGGGAATGTGTGGCGCACATCATGTGATGTGCACAACACATAGCCCATATGTTGCGCACATGGTGCCATATGCACAGCACATCACCTCTTGACCCCATCGCGTGGGGCCCACTATGGTTGCATCGGGATGTGCACCCCATGCCCAATAAGAATCATTTGACATTCTAAGACATTTTTGTGAAGAAAAGTTTTTTGGATTTGGTCCTGAAAAGGCTCCCGCCCAAACATCTTTTAGGTTATATGTGGTGCATATGGCTATGTAGGCCACTCCGTATGAGCAAAACAGGATGCATGCCATATGTCCATGAAGATGTAAATGACATTCTGAGTCACTTTGCGATTTTAAGTTTCGCTAAATTCGGCCCCGAACGACAAGTTTCGCTAATGGGCCCGTTTTGGGCCTATAGTGCCCTATGGCAAAAATGTGGCATTTAGCATGCCAAAAGTCGTGCTTCACATAAGCATCAGTGAAAATGTGTTATGTGCATACAGAACACTCAAAATAGGCTACAGTGGGTTTCAGGGCCCACTAGTCTCGGGTGGGCCCTATAATGCGGCGGGCCCGGAATATGGCAAGTAGCATGACCAGTGCTGTGCCTTGCATAAGGCGACAAGTGGGGTGTGTTCTGTGCATACAGAACACTCAAAATGCATTATAGTGGGTAGTGGGTCCCACTAATGCCTGATGGGCCCCACAGCATGGTGGGCCTAGAATGTGGCATTTAGGGTGCCACGGGATGTGCCTTCCGTAAGGCAGCTGTAAAATGTATTCTGTAAGTACAAAATACACATAATGAACTGATACGAGTGGTGGGTCCCACCTATTAACTATTCATGGTGAATAGTGCCCAGGGCCGGAAATGCAGTATTTTGCATTCTGCATGGTTTACCTCGCGTAGGCAACAAGGAAGTGTGTTCTATATGTACAGAACACTCGGAATAGGGAAATGATGGTGGCGGGCCTTGCCAAGTGCCGTGGTGGGCCCCACTAGCTCTGATGTATTCTGTACACCAGAATACTCAAGGAAAGTCATAGAGGCCTATGTGCATAATTGGGATCGATATCGGGGACTAATACCGAGCTGAATCAATGGAAACCCAAAATTGCACAAGTGTGAAAAGTCAGGGTCAACAGTTTGCCCCCTGATCAGGATGATTTCGAAGCTACCAATGATCATGTCAAGGCCTAATACTCGTGCTAAGACTAGCAAGGGTGTTCGTGTTGAGGCTTGAATCCTAATTCTGCCACTGGGAGCTCGGTGCTCGGGCTGAAAGATCAAGGCTGATCTATTGCTCATATTGTGGCTTACGACCGAATTCTGTCCTTGGGAGCCCGATGCTTGGGCTAGATGATCGCGGCTAATCAGTGGTCCTCAGCAGGACTGATGGCTTTACTGCGAGTAATTCATCTGAAATTGGCATTCAGATGCCTATGCTTTAGGATTCAGGAACCAAGGGCTTGGTTCTGTGATCACTGGCGGATCGTGTGGTCAACTATGGGACCTAGGGGACCATCTGCTAGATCAATTCTCGTGCCATCATAAAAGTGTCAGATATCTCCAAATTGGCATCTGAGATCCTTTGTTAGGTCTCTAACACTTCTGGTCGACAGTTTTGACCAGTAAAAATCCCAATTCTATCACTAGGGGCTCGGGGTTCAGGTTATTCCGATCAGAGCTGACCGGTTGTCACTGCGAGACCGATGGCTTCTTTACGAGTCAATCATCTGAAGTTAGTGTTCAGATACCTATGCATTAGGGTTTTGTAGCCAAAGGCTCAACTCTGTAATCTCTGCTGGGTCTGGGTGATCAACCGTCAAATCTGTTCTCGCGCCATCAAATAAATATTGTCTATCTCCAAAGTTAGCGTTTGGGACCCTCTGCCGGAATACAACACTGCCTGGTCAATGGCTCAACCAGAAGTCAAAGACTTGACTATTTTTGATCATCTGCTGGATCAATTTCCTATCTATGCCAGACATGGAAAAGCAATTTATCAGTGAAATTGGTATTGAAATAGTCCAGGAAAAATACCTGAATCTTTGAATATCAGTCTGCTGCATTCTGACTGATTTTCTAAATTTTTTTGGACGCTACAGGTCATGAAAATTGGGCTCGGTGGAGCAAATGACCTCCAAAAATTCTAAAATTTTTACCAGAAGCCTAATTCATCATGTGCATCTTAGTGGAGTGGTGGCGCACATTAGCAAACCCCTCTATTAGCCGGTGCACATTAGCATTTTTTTGTTATGTGTGACACACATCCATGCATATATGGCGCACATGCCTTAAAAATTTTATATTTCAAGCCTCCCAACCAAAAAATCATTTGGTTTTCCCTTTCCAAGTTGATTTTCTCTTATCTTCAAATACCCAAAACTTGAGTTTTCATAAAAAAAAATGGCCAGTTTTAGGAAGCAGTCGGCCCCCGGGACCTTGAATCAGTTTTGAGCTACGCCCTAACCAAGCACATGATCTGTAATGCTTACTTTGGTGCTTGTTTTAGTGATGCAATCATCAAAATGTTTGCCATAGACTCCCATTAGTCTCGAGCTCTTGAATTTTGTGATTTGCAGAGGGAGCGCACAGTGGTTGGGACTGGTAGCCTCAGTGAGATTGTCAAGTGGTATTCTCTATTCCTCAGGAAGTATGAGTCAGAGTTGATCAGAGTTTCTTTGGCCCTCACATTTCTTGCTTCACTGGTATGGAGAAGAGGTGTAATAGGTTTGTCATTACTGCCATGATTGAGCGATGGATAGATTTGACTCACACCTTTCACCTTTCAGTGTATGAAATTGCTATTACACCAGGAATCTTTGCTGGTATCACCGGCTTGGAGTGTTTATGACTTTTAATTTAGTTTGATGCGAGGCTCACATCACCGAGTTTATCGTATGGCACAATCTTTGATCTATTAGGTATGTCATGTAGTGTAAGAGGTAGACATAGCATATCATACAACTGTCTCCGGGAGGCTGTGTTGGCAGAGACCTTTAGCAGGATGATTTTTGCAAATCAATATACCCGCAACTTTCTATTGTATGTGCTAGGGAGTACTTTGTTTAATGATACCAGGAACAGCATCCATATGTTTGTATTATGGGCTCTCCATGATTTGAATATCATTCAGAGATTTGATTGGGGTAGTACTGGTCTAGCCCATCTGATCACACAATAGATGATTTGAGGGAGCATCTCAACAATCTAACTTAAGATTAAGTAAAAGAAACAATTTAATTAGTATTAAATCGTATTGAACTAGTTTGATAATTACATAAGTAAGCGTTTGATTGTCTTATGGGGAATAGGTGTGCCCCTATCCCTGGAGTAATATGTTACCGAGGTCTGATTATTTGACAAGCTCAATGCGTAAAGATGAGCAATATATGTTGTTGGAGAGTCCTGAGAGAAGGCTCTTCTACTTAGGGGAGCGTATCATTGACTGGCAGCTGGGACCTGAAGGGCACATTGAGGCTACTGGCCCTCCACATGTGATGTTTTGGGCTTCTTGCACTGATACTGACCTAGAAGTAATAGCACCTTTGACTAGTTTTCTTATCCAAGAGCATCTGTTAGATTCACCAGTGGATTACTATACTTTCATTCAAGTGAGACTGTAGAGGTCAGTTTGACAGAGCAAGCGAATCAGAAGTGAGAGCCAATTTTCATGGTGTTCGAGGTGGGCATTGTGGTTCGCCAGCTGTCGGCAGTTCTCAAGGTGGGGGTGCCTCGAAAAGATCCTATGATTCTGCGGTTGGTGCACTCCCACCGGCATCTATGTCTGGGACTCCAGAGGTGCCTCCAGGATATGGACATTCGGTAGACTTTCTAGAAGGTCAGCTGATGTGGCTGCAAAACCCACTGATCTTCACTTATGATGAGACTAGCCACCTTTACGAGACTTCCTTCATGGAGCCGGCAAGGAGTGAGATTGAGTTTGATCCTCCAAACCTGACCCATGTGAATATGCGTGTTTTGATGTACCTTTTGACTTCAGCGATCTAACATATGTTTTGATCTTGCAGGTGCCTCGAGATGCCATGGCTGACACATCTAGGCTACTGATAGGGTTCCGCCACTATCATACGTCTGAGATGCTGGACGTCCAGGTAAGTACCTGTTATAAAAATGCAATTGCATGGAAATGCATGAATGCATGACTTATATGCCTATATTCTTGTGTTTGCAGTCTAGCAGGCAAACATAGCGAGAAGAGCATGATCGCTACATCTAGATGACAGAATAAATGGGATGAGAGATTGCTTAGCTGATAGCGTGCCTGGAATAGTATAATATCAAGGTTCCAAACATTCCCATTCTTGATGACCACTCCAGGGAGGATGATGCATAGAGATGATGTGACATCAAACACTCATATGCATGATGTCAGAACTCTGTAGTTCTGTATATTAGAATAAAATAATATGTTATAGACTGTCATTGTGTGCCTAGTACACAAGGGTTGTTGCGTACCAACTGTATGAATAGTCAAAGGCTTGAACTGTGTAACTTTTAGATTTATTAATGGAATCCAATGTTTGTTTGCTGCTATAAATACACCATGCTTTATGTTTATTTGTAAACAATGAATTAAATATACAATGACTCAACCATCATTGTCTGCCTTCCGTGCTCTTTCCCGCCATTGGGGAAACAATGAATAGAGTCGACTAAGCAAGATCGGACTCCAATACTTGAGAACCTTACAGCAAGTCTCGATCAATAATTCTTTTCTGCATGCCGCCATGCAGTTTTGGGATCCGGAGGTTCATGTGTTTTGGTTTAGACATATAGAGTTATGTCTGATGTATGAGGAATTCACTGCCATCCTCAAGGTTACCTGCAGTATGATGATGATGCTGACAGTGCCAATACCTATTGGAGATGCATTCTCATATCTGATTAGGGCTTTGAATTTTAGTCCACTAGAGGTGAGGTCTCTTTTGATTGTGGATGGCTCTGTAGATCTCATTGCCATTTTATGGCTATGCAGCCAAAAATATGTAGAAGACCCGTCATGGCTGAGGGTAGCTGGATTTGGATTGTTGGTGCTATTCCTATTTGTCGATTCATCTGGTCATGGGGATTTACTAGTTGAGCCTATCATGAACCAGATAGTGCAGGGTCAGACCCCTTTTCCCTTGACTGTGGCAGAGATCATCCTTGGGTTAGACAGAGTGAAGCAAGGACAGTCTAGGCACTTCAGTGGCAGTTTGCTTCTCCTGCAGGTGAGAACTTAAAGCCGCCTTTGCAGGTTTTCAACTTAGATAAGTATGTTTTCACCTTAATTTTTGCATGAGTTGCCTTTTGCAAGGTTTTTGGCTCACCGGGCTGTTAATTTTACTTCAGACCCTAATTTTTGCCTAAACTGCCCTCATTGGGTTTTCAGCTTAGCGGGTCGCTCAAACTTTTGCCTGAGCAGCCTTTTACAAGGTTTTCAACTCAGTAAGCTTTTACTTTTATCTTGTTTTATTTTATTACATATATGGTTTCAAGAGAAGCTTGGGATCCTGGCGTCGCCAGTAGGGGACCTGCAGAGATACCTTCCTCATAGCCATATGCGAAGGGACTATGCCTTCAACGAGGTAAGGATGATGTCATTTCAAGGCTAGATTGAATGGATAGGGACTCGACCTGAGAGCAAGGTCATGTGGAATTGTCCCTGGTGGTGTATACAGCATGTTACTGTAATGACCTGTTGGTTTGTATAGTGATTAAGCAGCAGAAGAAATTTAAAATTTTCATTTTAAAACAACAAACCAAAAGAAGATCTTTGCATCAAAACACAGAGAAACCAGTTTAGAGATTAGAAGTGACAATTTGATAGTAACTCTTACATTCAATGCAGA